>PVIA01004693.1:0-30587 GCA_004024845.1 Tonatia bakeri
GGCGTGTTCCTCCTTGGGTCCAACCTCTTTGGGACTCTTTGAGCTTCCTGGACTTCCTGAAAGTCTATTTCCCTTGCCAGATTGGGGAAGTTTTCTTTTAATATCTGTTTAAATAAGTTCTCAATTTGTTGCTTTTCCTCTTCCCCTTCTGGTACCCCTATAATTCGGATGTTGGAACGTTTAAAGGTGTCCTGGAAGTCCCTAAGCCTCTCCTCAGTTTTTTTAATTCTTGTTTCTTCATTCTTTTCTGTTTGGTTGTTCCTTACTTCCTTCTGGTCCACTCCATTGATTTGAGTCCCAGTTTTCTTCCCCTCACTATTGGTTCCCTGTGCGTTTTCCTTCATTTTTCTTATCATAGCCTGCATTTGTTCATCTAATTTATGTCCAAAGTCAATCAATTCTGTGAGCTTCCTGATCAACAGTGCTTTGAACTGTGCATCTGGTAATTCGGCAATTTCTTGGTCACTTAAAAAAATTGGTTCTGGGGCTTTCAAATATGTTTGAGCCATCTTTTTAATTTTCCTTTGGTTTGGATGCGGCTGTTTCGTAAGGGCGGCGGAGCCTTAGGTGTTCACCAGGGCGGAGCACCCCAGTCGCTGGGTTGTGACGTGGTATGTGGGGGCGGGGTCTGAGAGGGAACAATGGCGCCTGCTCCACTCTCTCTAGGACTTCCGTTCCCTCCACTGCCTCCCACAAGCAAACTGGGCCCTTGCTGTGCTGGCTCCCAGGCGGTGGACTGGTGTACTTTCTCGGACTCTGTGGGCTTCCCCGAGAAGTCTCCTGTGAGGCTGGGAGAGTCTCCCGGCCTCAGTTCCCAGACGGGGCTCTTAAGCTTTGAAATGCTGCGGTGCTGCCCATTTTCACTTAGTTTGTGCACAAATGTGTGGCTGTGGACAGCCAGCTGCCCTGCACCCCTCACTGGGTCTGCTAGTCACCTCCGCACTTCTGCGCCCAGCGTCCGCCACCGGTCCGTCCGCTGCCGTCTGCGCCCTGCGCGCCCGCGCCTGCCAGCCAGCGCCTCTTCCCACAGGGACCCCTCGACCCCACTTCACAGGCCTCCCGACTCCACCGCTCCTTACCGGTCTGGATGTACTGGAGCCCGACTTCTGTTCAATTAACTTCTCTCTGTTCTGGTTGTTAATTGTTTCTCAATCTTTGTTGTCTTGAGTCTTGGTTGCGTGAGGAAGCACAATGCGACTGCCTATGCCTCCATCTTGGCCGGAACTCTGATCTTTTTCTTAAATAAGTCCCTTTAACATTTCATATAATAATGGTTTGGCAGTGATGAACTCCTTTAGTTCTTTTCTTGTCTGGGAAGCTCTCTATCTCCTTCAATTCTAAATGATAGCTTTGCTGGGTATAGCAATCTTGGCTGTATGTCCCTGCTTTTCATGACTTTGAATATTTCTTGCCAATCCCTTCTGTCCTGTAAAGTTTCTTTTGAGAAATCAGCTAATTATCTTATGGGAACTCCCCTATAACTGTTTTTCTCTTGCTGCTTTTAAAATTCTCTATTTTTAACCTGTGGTATTTAAATTATATATTTATTTTTTAAAAGTTATACCAGAGGAAAAAGTTACTTGATTATCAAGATTATCTCATGAAGTGTATCCCCCATTTGATTAATCAAAAAAAGAAGTTTTGTCTTGAATATCTGTTTTTCACATGTTTTTTCACCACTATGGCCTAGCTCCACTAGTTTTCTTGTGAAAAGAACTAGTAATTTTTCTTCCTCATGCTATCTTCCCTAGAGTGCTATAAAGGAAGACAATCTAAAATCTTAGTTACAGTATTTAATGGGCATAAATGACTTAGTTTGAATAATGTAAGAGAAAGAGTTTTTAAAATGGTAATAAAGGTAGTTAGTTTTAATAATAAGCCTTAAGTTGTCATAAGGAAAAAAGTTGCAGGGATTAGATCACTTCACCTAAATGTAACAACCAGGGGCAATTTTCTCATGTAGTATCTATCTACTTTCCTTCCTAAGGTTTAGTACAGCTACAAGGAATGATTTTATGACTAAAGTTACATACATACAAGGTCCGTCCAGAAAAAGTCCAGCCATTGTTAGTATTACAAGAATGGTTTGTGCGATGTTAATGTAACCAGGCAGCCAAGGAGAGAGGGCTGGAATGCACATGTGTGAATAATGACAACTTCACTGTACTAGTCAATGGAGGCAGTAGACACCACTGACTGAGCATGTGCACTGTGTTGCCATTGCATTCAAAATGACTGAGTGAGTAGAACAACGAATCTGCGTCGAATTTTGCATTAAGTTTGAACATTCCTCCACAGAAACTATTTGAATGATTCAGAAGACTTTTGGGGAAAACACAATGGAAGTTGCCTGGTTCTCTACACCCGAAGAAGGAACGGCAAAGTTGCAACAAGATCAAGATTTTGTTAACTGTGTTTTTTGACTGGAAAGGTATTGTCCGTCACGAGTACGCCTCTCCAGGCCAAACAATTAATAAAAAGTACTACCTTAAAGTTCTTCATTGGTAGAAAGATGTATTATGACATAAAATGGCCACAGCTATAAGCAACTGGTGATTGGCATGTTCACCACAACAATGTGGCCACTCATGCACCACATCTCTGCAGTTTTTGGTGATACATCAAATTGCCTAGGTGACTCAGCCCTGCTACAGCCCAGATTTAGCACCCTGAGACTCCTGAGTTTTCTGAAAACTAAAATCACCTTTGAAAGGCAAGAGATTTCAGATCATTGACAAGATTCAAGAAAATACAACAGGGCAGCTGATGATGAGTCCAACATAGGATTTTGCAGAGTGTTTTGAACAGTGGTAGAGACTGGGAGAACTATGTGAGGTCCCAAGGTGACTACTTTGAAGGGGACTGAGGCGTCATTGTTCTGTGTACAATGTTTCTTGCATCTTCTTCAATAAATGTCTCTATTTTTCATATCACATGGCTGCATATCTTCTGGACAGACTGTTATGTTTAAATAAATATATTTTAAAATAATTTTCATTTCAAAGTCAGAGATATAACCTGCTGGACAAAGGTACTTTCCTCTTCATAAAAAGAACTTTTAAATGGTGTAATACTTTTAAAGTCATGATAGAAAAACAATAAGAAAACTCAATAAGTACAACAAAACCTGAAACTGCCTTATTTATAAAAAACATTCAAAATAACCCTGGCTGGCATAGCTCAGTGGATTGAGCGCGGGCTGCGAACCAGGCATCGCAGGTTCGATTCCCAGTCAGGGCACATGCCTAGGTTGCAGGCTGTGGCCCCCAGCAACCGCACATTGATGTTTCTCTCTCTCTCTCCATCCCTCCCTTCCCTCTCTAAAAATAAATAAATAAAATCTTTAAAAAAAAAAAGAAAGTGTTTATTCCTTTCCTATTAAAAAAAAAACATTCAAAATAAAAATACTCTTAGTGGTAACATTGAATATTATTGGAACTTTTAGGAAAAAAAATACAAAAAAAGAGGATAAAAAAGGCTTTCAATCTCTATAGTATTAACATACTGTGCATACATTTTATAACCTGTTTTTGTCTTAATGTATGATGAACATTTTTCCATTACTATATAAAATTCTAATCTTGATTTATTCTATTCTATTATTCAGTCATCCTAATACTGGACACGTTAATTGTTTCCAGTCTTTTCCTATAATACAACTTTAGTCACCACTGTGTTTTTTGCCATTTACCAATTCTATTATTACTAATGAAAATATCCATGGAGAAAATTTAGAAGTTTATCTTAAAAGATATAAAAGAGCAAAAAGAGCCTTGACCAAAACCATACACAAAAATCAGTTCCAAATCGATTTTTTAAAAAATCACGAGAAATAAAATTTTAAAAGAAAAAATCATAAGTCTTTGTGAATTAGACTAAGCAAAAAATTCTTAGACTTAACCCAAAATTATGATCCATAAAAGGAAAAATATGCAGATCCTCCCTACCATTATTTTACCCTTCTACCATTGTATTTCAGCTAATTTCTCCTTATGCATCTAAAACTCTTTTATTTCTGTATCTTGATGGTACAGTATTTGTGTCTGTGTACTACACACACACATGAGGAGGGACCAAAAAAATCCTTGACTTTATTTGTAAAAAAATGTGTATTGATTATCACATGTTTAAACTTCAGTCACCTTCAAAGTACTCTCCATTTGATGCAATACACCTATTGAGACATTTTTTCCACTGCTCAAAACAGTTTTTGATTCATTGATTTTGATGCCTTTTAGTGCTTCTGATGTTTTTTGTTTCACTCTTCCATACTGGCAAAACATTTCCCTTCGATGACTTTTTTCATTTGGGCAAACAAAAAAAAAGTTGCTGGGGGTGATATTGGGTGAATAGGGAGGGCAGGGCACAGGGGTCATGACAATTTTGGTCAAAATCTGCTGAACACTCAGGGCAGGTGCACTTGTAAATCACTCATAATGAAATGGGCAAATGCACTGAATGAGTCTTCCAAAAAAACTCACTGAAGGCAAACGCAGTCTCTCCCAATAATGCCAGCTGATGACACTGATACAGATGTGTTTGTAGAACACTCACCTAACACTCACCTAATCACGGGAAGCCTGTACTACAAGGTGTCCACCTTCCAGAAGGTAATTCCTGGCTTTTTTGGGTCCCCCCAATACACACACACACACACATGCACACACAGTTGTTATTTCTCATTGGGGCTTGCAGTTTTTAATTAAAAACCATTTTATTAATAAGTATGATATATTAACTACACTGTAAAATAATTTGTATTCTGCTTTATTTCAATGTGCATGTATGTGGAGTATCTTTGTTCTTTCCTACATTTTATTTTATTTTTTGCTATAAATCTTTTTGGGTAACTTTGAGGCATATCTTTTTTATTTTTCCTTTCACTCAATTTGAGAAATTTTGCTTTTTAGTATGTGTTTAATTCACATTTGTTTCTTTTTGTCTATGAGGCCTGGTATTTCATATATTTTATTCTTCCATGCTGTTCTTTTGGTACTTTATATGGACTCTATTTTCTTTGAAATCTCTTTCCCCTAGTAATTTGGAAGTTATAAATCCCATTTTTTATACTACTAGAAGTTATATTTCTTCAGCCTCAAGGGTGAAACAAGTATCTACTAAAACCCTCCATATATAAAATGAAGAAACATATTTTTACTTTTGAATTTCTGATAGTATACCCTGGATTTTAGATCCAACATATTTCAATTTTTTACAAATGTAAACTATTTTCTTCAAAATAATGTATTTTCATTCCACTTTATAACTTTATAATTCTTTGGATTTTATTACTTAAGTGGTTTTGGTACTCAGTGTCAGTCCTTTTAACATGACCTCTCCAATCTTGAGTTATTTAACTTGATTTTCTTTTACTTGGCTGAAATGGATTTTCAAATCATTTGTTTCTAAGAATAGAAGAAAATTTTATGAGTACTTGTGTTTTTTGTTTTTTTTTTTAAGATTTTATTTATTTATTTGAGAGCGAAGGGAGGGAGAAAGAGAGAGAGAGAGAAACATCAATGTGTGGTTGCTGGGGGCCGTGGCCTGCATGGGAATAGAACCTGTGATGCTTTGGTTCGCAGCCCGCGCTCAATCCACTGAGCTACGCCAGCCAGGGCAGTACTTGTGTTTTTAAAAATGTTTTTGCTACTGTCTTTTAACATAACAACTTTGTTAAATATAGAATTTTTGCCTACAAATTTTGTAGCTTTTTATCTATCTCTACCTTGTCCTCTGGCATTGAAGGTTGTTGAGGAGTTTGGGACCAATCAGATTTTCCTTCAATTTATTTAACATCTTTTATCCTATTGTTAATGAGATTGTACATTATAATGCAAGTAGGAGTCCAGATCCAAACCCAAATCCTATGTGTGATCTTTCAGATCCAATCATAGGCAATTACAAGGTTTTGCCTGGCAGACCTCATGGGAGATACTCTCTCCCTACATTAGCCTTGGTGAACAGCCAGTGCATTACAATTTTATGAAGGAAGCTGCAGTCAAAGACTCAAGCTTCCCCACCCCTAAAACAGCCATGATCACATGTACATCTGTATTTCTAGTTCAAGCGCCTCCTGTTTGTCAGGTACCTCACTAAGACCTTCCTTACAAGGGGCCCTGGCTGAGGCACTTTTCTCCCCTGTAACTGGTTCTTTTGCAGTGCTGGCTCTCCTTACTCCCACCTTCACAAAATAGCAGTAGTCTTTTGCCTGGAGATCCTCAGCAGTGAGACATTTCTACCATCACCCTCCCACTCTCCCAATATTCATGGGGGACCATTGGGAGCTGAGCCTACTTTTGTTTCTTCTTGTTTGTATTGTTCCAGTAAATGAATAAAGGCATAGTTATCATTTTTAGTTTGGCTCTTTTTTCTAATAGACACCTAAACACCTGATTGAATGATAATTTCTGTTCAATTTATCCTTCTCTCTTCCTTGGAAATAAGAATCAGCATATTGAATCTGTTTCTAACCTCCATATGTATTATCTTCTATTTCATCTCTGTCTTTTCCTTTCCATTCTGAGTGAAAAATACTAAGTGTTTCCTCCATGTATCTAAATTTTCTTTTTTCTTTCGTGTGACTTCCATTCTTTGCAGCTGATGGAATTTTGGTATAGTATTATTAATCTTCTTATATTCTTTCCTGTTCATAATTAGTTTTTTTATATATTAGTTTATCATCTTATCTCATTTTTGTTTCATTAAATCAACCTTGAATTTTGAGAACACAAATCAGAATCTATAAAAAATTTATGTAGTTTTACTATGAAAATATTTCTCAGAAATGTTATTCTCTTAATTAATAAAATTTTCTCCACTATTTCTTTGTAGAATCTTTTCATAGGTAGGTCTCATTTTAGTTTTCCTGTGTATTTATCCTTGAACAAGATTTTTTTTTAGATCCTGTATAGGATATATCTCCTAACTTGCTATAAGAGGATGGTACTAAAATTTTCCTCTTAGGTATTAATCTGAAGGGGAAGTTATATAAATTTGTTTGTCTGGTTAACAGATTCTGAAATCTGTGAGAAGAGGAAAGGGAATTAGAGAAATGAATTCCAACACAGAAACTTCATCTCAGTTTATTCTCTTGGTTTAGTTAATCTACTGATCAGAGGCCAGCTTGCCACCTTTAGCATTCTGTCTGGTCTGACCTCCTCCTCCAGTTATAATGTAGAGCCAATTTTGGCTCTACACAAATCTACACAAAATAAAAACAATTCTCTTTGTTTTGTTTGAAATTTCACTGGTCTGTTGAAGGAATGGGTATAAGAACTATTGACTAGATCTCTAAGGTCATGCTTAGGAAGAGTAGTGTACAAATCTAATAAATATAAATAGCAGATCTAAAAATAGTAGCTCTATTAATTTACTTTTCTTAATATGATCTTTATTATGTTAATGTATTTTCCTCTATTTCCACTTTGCTGAGAATTTTGATCATAAATGGGTACTGGATTTGTCAAATGATTTTTTGCATCTCGATATGATAATATGATTTTTATCCTTCATTTTATTTATGTGATGTATCATATTATTTACTTTTATCTGATAATATCATAATAAAGTGCATAAAACAGTCTGGTGAATGCTGCTAGAAAATAATTCAAGTTAAAAAACAAAAAGGATGAAAAAAGTGTGATAAAAATTTAATAATTTCAAAACAGATTAAAGAATCTCAAATAAAATAGTAATTTTGAGCATAAATATCAAGTTTATTCCCTTTACGATATCTTGGCCAAAATGAATAAGGAAAACTGAAAATAGAGGAAAATTGTCCTCAACACCAAAAATTATATAAGAGTTCCATCAGCATTTCACTTCCTGAGGATTCTCTGTTATATGATTTACATATGGAATCACCATTGTAGAAAGGAGCTTGAAATATTGACTCCTTTTCCTTAGAAAACTGTGGTAGGTAGTGCAGGTCTTGTAACCAGATGAGGAATGAGCAGTGGCCCCCTTATCTCTGACCTTCCAGTGAGCTGACAGCAGCACCGCCTTGGTTTTCTCCTGCTGCTTCTTCTATCCTAGACCCTTCCTTGTTTCACTGTCCCAGATTTAGTAAACATACCCTCAAAATCACGTGGACTCATTTTGTGAAATCTTTCCTGCGCAAAGAATCCACATTCTACCAGCTGGCCTGGGGGCAGACCTGCTATGGGTCCAGTCCTTTTCTGGTAATAGGACTACATCCAAATAAAAAGCTTCCTCACAGCAAAGGAGATCATCAACAAAATGAAAAGGCAACCTACAAATTAGGAGAAAGTACAGTCATACCTCGATAATCACCAGCTTCAGAACCTGTCAAATCCTATACTTGGTCACATTTTGATGAGAAAAAAAATTTTCAGCACCCAATGCTTGCTTGGGACTCATTGTATTTGCTAGAAATTGTATGAGTTATGATGCTGCCCCATAAGAGAATATGCTTCATCACTAGTCATGTTCAGTACTCGCAGGCTGCACTTGTCACAAGTTCTGGAACAAATTAACGATGAGTACCAAGGTACAACTGTATTTGCAAACCACATAGCTGATAAAGTGTGTATACTCCAAATACATAGGCAACTCATATAAATCAACAGCAAAGAAAAAAAAACTCCATTAAAAATGGGCAAAGAACCTGAACAGATATTTTTCTACAGAAGACTTACAAATGGCTAAAAGGTATATTAGAAGTCGCTCAACATTACGAATCATCAGGAAATGCATGTCAAAACCACAATGACATATCATCTTTCACTTGTTAGGATGGCTATTATCAAAAGAAAAAAGATAACTATTGATGAGGATATGGAGAAAAGGGAATCCTTATACACTCTTCGTGGGAATGTAGATTGGTACAAACATTATGGAACACAGTATAGAGGTTCCTCAAAAAAAAAAAGTAACCTAATCTTCAAAGTTGATCTTAAGCCACATTCTGAAAGCCTATCGTGATGACTCCAGGGTCCCCAGATAGCTTCTCTCAGAACCTTTATAGCATTTTGTCAGTATTTTACAGTCTACATATTCTTCTATTCTCCCCATGTCTACACTGCATGGGCTATGGATTTAAAAAATTGATATCTTTGCCACTTCTAATAATTTGATCTTGGGGAATATTACTTAAATTATTTGTACTCAAGTGATTCACACTAAAAGTGGAAAAAATGATGCTTAATGTATCACAAGAGAGAAATTTACCAGGAAACTAAGCTTCAAGGACCCTTCACTTGCACTGTTTCTCACACTTGATTTTGTACCTCATTTTGTATTGTGTTTTCCAAATAGGACACCCTAAATTGTGTAAACTTCAGACACCACAAAATTTCGATCTGTCCCTACCTATAATAAGAAAAATACAAATATGGAGGCTCAAAATACTCAGAAAGAAAGACAGCTAGTTAAACAAAAATCCTTAGCTTGGAGACTTGGATGACTCACAGAACTTGCAGTGGCGACTTTTTGAGTTTGATTTCAACAAAATGTATACTAATGTTAGAAAATTTCAGTGGTCAAATAGAAGGTAACACTTAGTGAAAAGAGGGGAAGTGTTTTATCTTAGTCCAAGTTCAGAAAGGTTTATGCTGACATAATAGTTGAATCTATTTCTTATGGAATGCGTCCTTAAAAAGAACTGTTTCACAAATGAAGGTAAGAATAATAAAATGATATTGCATGTATTTAGTAGGTAGTAACATATATTTAGTTTTTCTTACATTTTTGTTATAAATCATACATTAAAGTTATACAAATTTTATTTTAAAATTTAATGACTTTAAGATATAATTTATGCACCTTATTTTATTTTTGTTTTTCAAGTACAGTTGTCTCCATTTTCCCCCTACCACTCTTCCCTGTCACACCCACCCCCACTTCCCACCCTCAATCCTACCCCCTTTTTGGCTTTGTCCATGTGTCCTTTATGCATGTTACCTGATGACCCTTCCCCTTCTTCCCCCCTTTATACCCCTCTTTCCTCCCCTCTGGTTACTGTCACTTTGTTCTTAATTTCAATGTCTCTGGTTATATTTTGCTTGCCTGTTTGTTTTGTTGATTAGGTTCCACTTATAGGGGAGATCATATGGTATCTGTCTTTCCCCACTTGGCTTATTTCACTTAGCACAGTGCTCTCTAGTTCCATCCATGCTATTGTGAAGGGTACGAGTTCCTTCTTTCTTTCTGCTGTGCAGTATTCCATTGTATAAATGTACCATAGTTATTTCATTCACTCATTTACTGATGGGCACTTAGGTTGCTTCCAGCACTTGACTATTGTAAATTGTGCTGCTGTGAACATTGGGGTACCATGTCTCTATGGTTAATTAATACTCAACAAAGGGGACAGAAGCATAAAATGGAATAAAAACAGCCTCTTCAACAAATGGTGTTAGGAGATCTGGACAGCTACGTGCAAAAAAATGAAACTCAATCACCAATTTACACCATACACAAAAATAAACCCAAGATGGATAAAAGACTTAAATATAACCCCTAGAGCAAGGGACATAAAGGAAAGAATTAATAAATGGGACTTTATCAAAATTAAAAGATTCTTCAAAGCTAAAAAAAAATCAGCAAAATGAAAAGGGAACCAACCATATGGGAAAATATATTGCCAATGATACCTTGGACAAGGGTTTGATCTCCAAAACATATAAAGAATTCACATGACTCCACTCCAGGAAGATAAACAATCCAATTTAAAAATGGGCAAAGGACCTGAACACACACTTCTCCAAGGAGGACATACAGAGGGCCCAGAGACATATAAAAGGATGCTCAACATCACTAGCCATCAGAGACATGCAAATAAAACCACAATTACATACCACTTCCCACTGATCAGAATGGCCATCATAAACAAATCAACTAATGACAAGTGCTGGCAAGGTTGTAGAAAAAGGGAACCCTAGTACATTGTTGGCAGGTGTGTTAGGTGCTGCCAGCTGTGGAAAACAGTATGAAATTTCCTCAAAAAACTAAAAATGGAACTGCCTTTTGACCCGGCAATTCCACTGCTAGAATTATACCCTAAAGATCCTAAAACACCAATTCAAAAGAACCTATGTACCATATTTTAGATAGATATTTTATCCACATCTGCCCCTTCACTGTTATACACAATAACTTTATGCATTTTTTTCATTTTTAATAATTTTATGTATTTTTAGAGAAAGGGAAAGGGAGGGAGAAAGAAAGGGAGAGAAACACTGATGTGAGAAACAGATTGATTATCTCTCATACGCACGATGACCAGGAACTGAATCTGCAACCTGGGCATATGCTCTGACTGGGAATTGAACCAATGGCCTTTCCCTTTATAGGACAACACCCAACCAACTGAGTCACACCAGGCAGGGCTGCAAAAATTTTTTTAAATGCAAAATGTACTGACAACAATACCACAGATATCAGTATATGCAGAAAACATTTCAAGAGCAATTTGAAATATAAATACCACAACTGTATTTTATGGAGGAAAATGAGGAAGAAAGATGTACATTTTTCTTTGCACTAAAAATTCAAAAACTAGAATTTCAAAACACACATAACATTTGTTATTGACAAGTTACTTTATTCCAGTTTTCACCTGCAAGTATACTTGTGAAAACCAGAGAAGCTATTGTATCATGCAAGTGTTTTTTTAAAACTCAGGCTCTATTTGAATTCAGATCATTGTTATAAAATTGATCAGCACACCGAAATTTTCCTAAATAAAAATAAACCATTTCTCCTATCACTTCAAATTCCTTTTACACTTAAGACTAAAAAGTGTGTTAAAAAGTATCCTGATTGCAAAATAAATATTGGATATAATGTATTTTTGTAAAAGGTAGGCTAGTATATATAACCTTTTATCTCAAGGTTATGAAAAGGCAAAAGCAATTCTCTATAAGTGACTATATAAAATTTGAGGATTAGGTTGGGAGGCAGGAGAAACTCCATGCCTCATAGGAGAGCTCCTTTGAGAGACCCACAGGGTCCTAGGACATACACAAACCCACCCACCAGGAATCAGCACCAGAAGGGCCAAATTTGCTTGGGAGTAGTGGGGGAGGTGACTGAAAACTGACTGAGAGCCCAGAAAGCAGCATTGTTCCATCTTAGATACCTCCCCCACATATAGTGCCACAACGTGGCCATGAGGATTGCCCTGCCCTGGCAAATACCACATAATAGGCCTGCCATGCTGAGACAAAAACAAAATATGACCCAAATGAAAGAACAGATCAAAACTCCAAAAAATAGAAATAAGTGATGAAGAGATAGCCAACCTATCTGATGCAGAGTACAAAACACTGATAATCAGGATGATCACAGAAAAGATTGAGTATGGTTGTAAAATAGAGGGAAAAGTGAAGGCTATGAAAAGTGAAATAAAGGAAAATATACAGGGAACAAACAGTTAAAGGAAGGAAACTGGGACTCAAATCAATGATTTAGAGCAAAAGGAAGAAATAGACATTCAACCAGACAGAATGGAGAAACAACAATTCAAAAAAAATGAGCAGAGGCTTAGGAACCTCTAAGACCACTTTAAACATTCCAACATTTGAACCACAGGGGTACCAGAAGGAGAAGAAGAGAGCAAGAAATGGAAAACTTATTTGGAAAAATAATGAAGAAGTTTCGCAATCTGGCAAAGGAAACAGAATCCCAGGAAGTCCAGGAAGCTTAGAGAGTCCCAAAGAAGTTGGACCCAAGGAAGCACACACCAAGGCACATCATAATTACATTATCCAAGATTAAAGAGAAGGAGAGAATCTTAAAAGCAGCAAGAGAAAAGGAGACAGTTACCTACAAAGGAGTTCCCATAAGACTATCAGCTGATTTCTCAAAAGAAAACTTGCAGGCAAGAACGGGCTAGAAAGAACTATTCGAAGTCATGAAAGGCAAGGACCTCCATCTAAGATTACTCTATCCAGCAAAGCTATCATGTAGAATGGAAGGGCAGATGAAGTGCTTCCCAGATAAAGTCAAATTAAAAGAGTTCATCATTACTAAGACCTTATTATATGAAATATTAAAGGGACTTATTTAAGGAAAAGAAATGATCAAAAATATGAACTGTAAAATGACAACAAACTCACAACTATTACCAACTAAACCTACAAAAAACAAAAATGAACTAAGCAAACAACTAGAACAGGAACAGAATCACAGAAATGGAGATCACATGGAGGGTTATCAGAGTGGGTGGGCAAAAACAGGGGAAAGATACAGGGATAAGAAGCATAATTGGCATGTACAAAATAGATAGGGGGAGGTTAAGAATAGTACAGGAAATGGAGAAGCCAAAAAACTTATATGTGTGACTCATGGACATTAATTAAGGAACGGGGGAACACTCGTGGGAAGGAGGGTGCAGGCAGAGGGGAATAAAGGGGAGAAAAAAATGGAACAACTGAAAGCATAATCAATAAAATGTATTTTAGAAAAATTTGAGGCTTAGGATTTCACTCCAAGAATAGCAAAATAAATATTAATAGCAAAATAAAATAAACTCTTTTCAGATAATTAGAAGACTAACTGACTTACTATGCTCAACAACCATTGTTGAATGCATAAGTGCAAGACGATTCAAAGATGAGTTGAGATACTAGAGTTCATTTTTTCAAGTAGCTTATATTACAATCTAGTAGACACAGAGACACACACACAAATTTTTTAGATGCTTACTCTTATATACCCTTTCAGATAGTGATCCATATCTTTACTTCCCTTCATAACCAAACTTCTCTGAACATCTGCCAAAATATGCTGTCTCTCCATTTCTTCACCTTGTATGCACCCTATTTTTTAAAAAATCCTCACCCAGGGATATATTTATTGATTTCAGAAAGAGGAAGGGAGAGAGAGAAAAATATCGATGTGAGAGAAAAACATTGATCTGTTGCCTCTCATACAGCCCTGACCAGGGATCAAATCCACCATCTAGGTATGTGCCTTGACCGGGAATCGGAACTGCAGCTTTTTTTGGTGTTTGAAGCAATGCTCCAATCAACTGAAACACCTGGCCAGGGCCACCTCCTATGCACTCTTAAACCCAGTCAAATCTAGTTTCTGCCTCTACCACTCCAATAAAAATCCTCTTGCCATGTCACCAACAAATGCCATGGTAACAAATCCAGTGGATACTTTACAGCTCTCCCCTTACTTTATCTCTCACCATTTAACATAGTTGACCATTTGCTACTTCTTAATATATGCTCTTAGTTTTATTCTTATCCCACTAACTACTCCATCCTATTCTCCATACCTCTGCACAATCAAAAATCAGTATTTCTCAGGACTCTACACTAGTGCTGTCCAATAGAACTTCCAGCAATGATAGAAATGTTTTTATATGTGCTGTTTAGCATAGGTCACTAGCCCCATGTGACTATTGAGCATATGAAATCATGCTAATATGATTGAAGAACTAAATTTTAAATTGTTTGTAATTTTAATTAATTTAAACTTACATAGCCATTTGACCCTCAGGGCTACTGTACTGGGCAGCACAACTTAGAGAAAGCCCTCTTTTCTTACTTCTCCCTAAAAGTGATCAATCATCTTGCTGTTGACAATTTTCCAAATTCATACCTCAAGATCTCTAAAGCATATTTAATACCTCCAACTGTATGTCTCACAGATATATCAAATTTTAAATATCTGAAACAGACTCTTAGTAATAATGACAATAAAAAGTCAGTCTAAAAGCAAAGCAACTTCTGCTACTAAAATAAATTATACCTTATATTGTTAGTATAATAACATTAGTCAATACAAAAATTTGCAAAACTACTATTTAATTTAACAAAACTATTCTGGGTAAAATCCCTTTTCTCCTTTCTGTTTTCTTACATTATCACACTCAGCTTTCTTAGGATTCATTTTTTTTTTACTTCAAAACAATGCTTTTGACATTCCACAAGAGTTCTGGGTGTTCAAAGAAAAAAAATTTTTAAATGTTGATAGAAATGCTGGGCAAAAACTTTTGCAAACTCATAGGAAAATGACACAAATGCATCAATTTTTACCTGTAATTGTCAGCACAATTAGAATTTAGCTATTTTTGACATGACCTATAAATACATGATGCTAAAATTGTTAAATCTTTGAATTTCCAATGTCTAGTATATACTTCCCCTCATAAGAATTTCAGAAATAACTTAAGAAAGCATTGTTTAAGACAATTTAGTTGGTATTACATTTCATTGCCAATTTGCCTTTCTGTCAAATTCTTAAGGAAACAAGAACATTAAATAAATAACAAAGAACACTATTAAATGAAAAATAATTATTCCCTCATTAATGGATTTTGGAAGCTTAGATTTTATATCAGATTTTCTTAAAGGGCAGCATATTTGCATTTAAAATGCAATTAAAATCAGTAAATATACACATACACATTTTATTTGTGGGAAATAAACAGCATCATGCATGTATCTAGAGAAATAGATTTAAGAATTTCATTAAAATATTAATACATGATAATGAAACTATGTGGTCTTTGAATGTCAGAAAGTTTACATCGTTAAAAGTATTAATACTACAAGGAAAAAAGGGGGGAATTCTTCAAATTATTATGAAATCAGCTAAGAAAATATTCAATAAATGTTGATCCACATGAAGTTTTTAGAAATACTTGTGAGACTCTAAGAAATATATATGTATAGGTGAAGATATACTTCTACAACAGATGATGCAGAATAAAATTCTAACAGTGGTGGCTAGATTGTATTTGAAACACTTATTACTATTTCAAACTCAAATTTTATTATTGTAAATTTTATTATTATAATTTGAATAAGTAAAACTTTTAACAAAACAGGTAATATAAACACAAATTCCAGAACCACTTTTTAGTCATTAGGCTTTTCCTTTAAAAAGATCACTAAAAATAACAACAAAAAATTGCAGGAAAACTAATATTGAATATACTGAATTGCAACATAAGAAATTATATCATAATAGGCTCAAACACCCATACTTAGCACAGCTTGAAAATTATACAAAACTGTATTTATTAAAATGGAAGGTTTATCTAAGTTTAAACACAAAGAATCTTAAAAAAAAACCCCACAACAATTAAGTGAAATAAACTATGTCATATTTAGATTAGCAATAAATAGATACCATAGTAAACATTAAAGTTAGTAGATTCAAGTCAAAAGAAAACCTTGGAAACATATGTGCAGTATGAAAGCTTTAGAACAGTATGAAATCTTTAGAAATAACTTTGGTGAAAATTTTAGTTTTTCTTTAAGCTCCAGTGTCATTATTTTTCTGCTAATTTGAGTTCCAACAGTTCATTTATTTTATGTACTGCAGACTATGTTGCCAAAGAGAGAAAAATTAATCCAGTGTATTTCCATAATGAACACAGAAAATCATATACTTAATTCTCTTTCCAGTCAAAATAAGAGGGATAAATTTATTAAGTATAGAGCTTATTAAATCAGTCAGCTGTATTTCTTCTATGTTAACTGTCCCAAATAACCACACCCAAGCCAACTTTGTTATATCAAAAGTAATTTTTAAGTGCTTTTAGGCACCACATAAAAAGCATCTGAATTTACTCTATGAGCATGTGCAACAATTTGACATCCATCTGAAAGACTGACTAAAAGATAAAGGAAGGAACAACTTGATAAAGGAGAAATAGGAACAACAGAAAAACAGCTTCAAAAGGACTACCAAATTTTCATCTTTATCCTCAAACTCTCCCTATGAGACTCAGATTGATATTTTTAACAGCCCTCTGTACACTTTCATGTAGATATTCCACAGGCATGTAAAACCTAGCTTGTTCCAAAAACACTGGAGTGTTATCAATGCCACTCCTTCACATTCCCTCCAACCAACAATTACTATTTATTTTATTTACCGATGTCAAAACATATCCAATCTAGCAAATAAAGCCCTCATCAACAATTCCTTTTTGGTATCTCACACTCCAGTTTGATCACAATGTCAACCAAGTTTTACTTCAGAAATGTTCAATTCCATTCTCAATTTTTATCTACCTTGTCTTAATAATCCTAGTATCTATAATTGCCTTATAAGTGGTTCAACTCCTGAGCTCACTATCCCAGTTCATTCCTCTCATGGATACCAGAATACTATTTATTAAAAACAAATATGTAATACCTCTTCCCTACCTAAGAACTTCCTTGGTCATGCTAGGTACAGCAGTGGCTCTCTGTGTGTGGTCTCCAAATTACCAATGCTGGCATCACCTGGAAACTTGCTAGAACATTCAAACTTTTGGGCTGCCCCCCAGCTCCAATCAATCAGAAACTGTGAGTGGAACCTGGGTGTCTATGTTTAACGAGTCCTGCAGGTAACAAGCTTTGAGAATCAATGGTTTAAATTGGTTCTGAGCAATAGTTTAAATTGGTACTAATTTTCTTTAAATACAGAGTTAATTAAAGGGTTCAGAAACATTATAATTTAACTTCCTTTATAGTTATTTTTAAACTATTTTGAAATTGTAACACAGATAGCATATATTACCATATTTTTGTACCATAAGATGCACCTAGGTTTTAGAGGAGGAAAATAGGAAAAAAAATTTGAAGCAAAAAATGTGGTAAAATATTTAATAACATAAATAACATAATATTTCACCAATGTAAATGTAAACAGAACTCAATAGCAGCATTAACAATCATTATTACTAACTTTAAGCTTTAAGTACAGACACTCCTGTAATCATCAGGGAACCCCAAGCACTCCTTGTCACTACTATCCACATTTATGAAGCTCAGTTCCTCAGAATCACTAGTGTCACTGTCTCCACTCTGTTCATAGAGGATGTCATCTTCAGATCTGTCTAAGGCATTGCTGATGCCACATTTTTGAAGGACGTCATAATGGTTTCATCGTTAACTGACTGCCGTGAGGTTTTCACCCACTTGCAAACTTGGGTAATAGTGGGCCTCTTCATTCATCCAGGTGTTGTCAGATCATGATTTCCAGCAGCTATCCATTTGTACCACTATTTTCTCATGTAACTTGAAATGGCTTGTTGATGGAAATGCCCAAAGGTTGCAAGTGGCTGGTAGCTGTGCAGGAATTACGGCTAGATGGGTGTTCTCTTCTTCAAATCTTTTTTGTGGCTTCAGTGATATGTGCCCTAAACTGGTCAAGCACTAACAGAGCAGGTTTTTTCAGAAGCCCTCCAGGACATTTGGACCACACTTTTTATCTGCATTTTCATCCATCCTTCCTTTGTCATGAATATGAACAATAACTTCTCTTGGAATTGCCTCTTTTGGCATGTTTTTTTATTTTGAAAATCAGCACTGGTGGCAGCTTGGTGCCATCTGCACAGCAGAACAACACAACCGTGTAGGGGATTTTATCATGCCCTAAGGTTTTCATGGTTATGGTTTTGGCACCTTTCACATCAACAGTCTTGTTTGATGGAATATCAAAGGTTAACGGGACTTCATCCATGTTCTCAATCTGGCTTATTTCAAATCCATTTTTCTTTCTTGCATCTACTACAAATTTGTGAAAAGACACAATCTTGGATTCATATTCTATAGGCATTTTTTGTGCAATCCTAGTTTTGATGTGCTACATCTCTTCACAAATCTGTGGCACCATGATGGTGATCCAGTGAAGTCCTCAATGCCTTTCTCTGAAGAAAGATGTTTAGCTTCATATATGATCATTTTTGTAGATACTGAAAATCTATTGTTCCTGTGACGTGTGATCCACTCTTTCATATCCACTTCTAACTGTGGCCATTTTGCAGCATGCCCACAAAAACATTGTTTCGTTTTGTCCATTTTTTGCAGTCGATCCTCTAGTTTCCTCCATTCCCATATCATTTTTTTCAGTTGGAGATGGCCCAAAGTGTCTCTCCACGGCTCTGTTCCAATGTTCTTTGACATACTTCACTACCTCCAGTTTAAAGGGATTTTATATGAAATCCTCTTCTGCTTTGACATCTTTCCACAATTACCGTAGATTCAGCAGGAGACTATGGTACACTATCATCTTTCTACAACAAAATACAGTAATGACAGAACTATCAGCACTGTGTCCTTCATAGTTATGGGGGCACTATAGCTGAGAACATCAGTGGATGACACACTGTTATGGGAAGATCTGCTGACACTGTTATGGGGGGATCTGCTGCTGGAGGGCCACACGTTGTGCAACATCCTTTGTTTTATGGGGACAGCAGTTTTACACAACCTGTGTGGCTCTGCAGCTGTTGCCAAATTACAGCTTCCATTATTCCAACCTGTCCAAGCATGATGGGAGTTGTAGTTTTGCAACAGCTGCAGGGCTACATTGACAGGTGACCCAGCAGTGGAATTTGCCTGTTAATGTTAATGGGGTGGGGTGGGGTGGGGTGGGGTGCAAGACACTTTACGTGATGGAGGTACCTACGGGAGCCGCAGGTTTTCTTCTACTAAGTGCCTGAACCTCCTGTACCCTCCTCCCTAGCACTATAGTAAGCCGCAGCACAGGCTCTGCTCCTGCCTCCGTTCCTTCGCACCACCCGGAAACCCCCTCCTCCCAGCCAAGGGCCCACAGCATTGCCCCACTCCTGCCACCGCTGGCTTCCTGCAGCAGCGACCCCACTCCACCGCTGCCCTCCCGCCCCCGCACCACAGCAAGTCAGGTAAGTTACATTCGGACTATAAGATGCACCTCCCTTTCCTCCCAAATTTGGGGGGTGTATCTTATAGTCCGAAAAATACGCTATATTGTACTGTATTATGTGATTTTCGGTAATATCCAAACAAAACTGCCTGCACTCAGCAAAAAAGTGTCATAACGCATAAAAGGTATGGCTGTGTTCCTGTTTGTTTCTTAACTCAAGTCAGAAAGTATATGCTCAAGTAAAATTTTATAAAAACATTATTATAGGCACATCTTGTTTTATTGTGCTTGACTTTATTGTGCTTCACAGGTGTTAACATATTTTTTACAAATTGAAGGCAAAATACTTCACTAGCAAATGGTTACCAGCCGCTTTATTGCAATACTTAACTACTATAGTGGTCTGGAACCAAAGCTGCAATTATCTTTGAGTTGTATGCCTATACCTGCATGCAGAGTTGAAATAGTTTTAGGCCAGACTCAGGTGTATCTGTTTGGCCCTGTAGCCCAAATTAAACAGAAGGGCTTACTATGAGTTTTGTGTACTTCTCCAATTATATTTGTGAGGAAGTTATTCTAAGTTTGGGATAGAGTTATACTTTTACCAGTATAGGCAATGAGATAATTACCTATAAAACTAGAAATGGATCCCTAGTTAAAATGAGAAATGTTAAAGAAATGTTAATATGTATATACTGACACTGATTTGACTCAAGATGTCTCAAAGTCTTTCCATTAATTAGTACCAGTTGATTTTTCAGGTAATATTGAATACACTTGTCACTATGTTCAAAATGAAATAAATATGCTAGAAGCTCTCACAAAATCTAAAATACAATGCTAAATATCAATGATAGTCATCTGTCAGTAAAATGTATATTGTAGTGATAGAAAGTAACTTTTCATTAGATATTCAAGCAGGTTTTGCAAATAAATATATGGTCTCTAACAAATTCCATGATTTTGAAAAAAAAAGTGTGCCTGATATTGCAATAAATATATCAAGTTAATGAATTGTTATCCAAAAACTTAAATAAAACATTGGTTACATGTCTGAAAATGCTGAGAATACAAAATTATTCATCACATATACTTAACTCAAATGCAGACATTATGTAAAATCTTTCCAATGTAAATGGAATGAGAGAGAATAGGAATATGGCAAATTGCTCCTCATACATTCGGAGAAGTTTTTCAAATAGGTAAATGCAAGGATGGTACAGTGACAAACAGTGAAGAAAATTTTAATGTCTAAATCAGTTTTTAACATACCATCAACTAAATTGTTAGAAGTGTTGAGAAAATTTATTAAGGGAAGTAGATGAAATTTTAAAATCTAAGGAGTGGTAGTTCCTATAAAAGCTGTTGCCAGATTTTACAAAGTAGTAATTATTCCCTAATAAGGACTAATATCAAGATATTTTAAAATAGTTTTAGATAATCACATACAACCTATTTTTAAATTGAAGATTTTTTGAACTAATTATAATGATATGAATAGAAAATTTCCAAACTCATTTTTTATATCAAACTTAGGTGTATACCCTGAAGCAAGATATAAATACTTCCAAAGAAACAAAAAATACTTTATTTATTAATTTAAAAACCCTTTGTTAGATATCTTTCAAGTAAAAATAAGGGGCAAACTAATTTGGTCATCCAGCTATTTCATTAGCTGAAGAAACTCAATTTGATAATACAGTTACAATGTTACCAAGCTTATAAATGCAGAAGAGTTGTCAGTAATGAAATTGAATCTTATAGTTTTAAGATTCATTATACAAGTAAAATAAATGCCACTCTTCTGAAATTTAAAATCCTACTTTTACTTGTTAGAGTTCTTCAAAATGTGATTTTCAAAACATTCTCTACAAATTAGAAAGTTTGAAATCTACTAAGATTTCAGATGAAATAAATCCAAACTCCTAATCATGGCATAACCTATCTGTTCCTAACTAGCTTTCAGTTTATTTTCCCACAAGGAACACTTCTTTCCTTGAACAATACTAATGCTATATATTCCTAGAACATATGTGATTTTATGACTTTATATATGTTCCATGTCAGAAATGCCCTTCTCCTACTTCTGGCAAATTTGATTTTACTTTTAAAACCCAGAAAAAATGTCTTTCCTCTGTGAGACTTGACAGAATTAACCACTTTCTCTTCTATATGCTATAATAGTATTTATCACCACATGTTATTACAGTTATTTAAATATATTGTTTCCTTAAATGCCAGTGAATCCTTTGAATGCAGGATCCAAGATATATTCATTCTTGGGCCCTTTTAACCCGCTGTTCTCAATACCCTAAAGTTGAAATACATGTAGAAATAAATGGAAAAAATACCAGTAAGTAAAAAAAAAAGAAAAAAAAAGAAAGTGAAGATATTAGCTGAATAAATTTAGTATCTAAAAATTAATCATTGAATAAGAATAGAATTGTACTTTCTTCTAGCTAATCTACTCAAAGTGTGGTAAGCAACATATTTACCAGTCTGTGATGAGATAAATCTAAAAAAAAATGATTAAGCATTTAAAAACTTTCATAGAAATATGACAGTAATTTTTATACCTGTTGAATCTTTTGGATCTTTTGAAATCTTTTAAATTTCATTTTTCTAATAATTCATTTTACTTATATTTTATAAAGTATCAGTCAGTGATAGACTGGATATTGAAAAAAAACAACAAAACATAGATAGACTGAGAAGTACTACAATAGAGTATGGAAGACAGAAAGATGAGACCTTGACCTTTTTTCAATGAGAGCTTGGTTTAGAAGGAAGAATATGATATATATATATATATATTTCTGTAATATTCATCAATATAACTATCCACATTTCTCAAAGTTTACATCATTTTTTAATTTTAAAACATATCTATTGCTAGAATTATAATTATCCCTGAAAATACTAATACATAACTAATATTTCCTTCTAATGTTATTTATATGAAGACTAGATTTTGAGATAAAATTAGGGCTTGTTTCTCTTACTATCAGACTAAATGGCATAGACGGCTCCTCATCTTTAACTGACTCCACACAAAGCTAGCTATCCTATTGCCAGGTAAAGCTTTTAGCTTTCTCCAGTGCTGTGTCTGACCAGTATAATCTAAAACCCTGGTAACATATAAAAGCAAAATAATTATACTTTCTTTCATCAGCAACTCTTCTTTCAGTGTTTTTATTCCTATCAAGAGAGATTAATTTATGTTCTCAGTCCTCAACATTAGGAGTTGGCAAACTTTTTCTGTAAAGAAGCAGATGATAGTTATTCTAAGTTTTGTGGGCTATGTGGTCTGCTGTTACAGCTACTCAGCTCTGCTGTTTCAGCAAGACAACAGCCACAGACAATATATAAAGAAATGGGCATAGCTGTGTTCCAATAAAATATTACTGGAAAAAATTGGCAGCAGGTTTTCAGATATGGCCCAAGGCCATAAGTTGTTGATCCCTCTTCTGCACCATAGATATAACACAAAAATGCAATCATTAAAAAACTATCACAAAGTACATGTTCAAAATTTGAATTTTTTTTGGATTTATCATCAGCTTTTTAAATTGAAAGACTGAGAGATCTGTTAACAGTCAGGCTTACAGAACATGAGACATTATTTTTCAAGAAAATCATTGTGGTTTTCATTTGCATTTCTCTGTTGATTAGTGAGCTTAAGCGTCGTTTCATATGTCTGTTGGCCATCTGTATGTCTTCTTTGGAAAAGTGTCTATTCAGGTCCTTTGCCCATTTTTTAGTTGGATTGTTTGATTGTTGTTGTTTTTTATTTTTGGGTTTTTTGGTGTTCAGTTTTATAAGTTCTTTATAAATTTTGGATATTAGTCCCTTACGAGATGTACTGGTAAATATGTTCTCCCATTTAGTCTTTTTATTTTGTTGATAGTTTCCTTTGCTGTGCAAAATCTTTTTAGTTTGATGTAGTCCCATCTGTTTTTCTTTTCTTTCCCTTGCCTGAGGAGATACCAGATGAAATATTGCTATGAAGAAAGTCCAAGATTTTACTGCCTATGTTTTCTTCTAGGATTTTTATGGTTTGAGTCTTATATTTAAGTCTTTAATCTGTTTTGAACTCACTCTTGTGTGTGGCACAAGAGAGTGGCTAGTTTCATTTTTCTTCACATATTTGTCCAATTTAACACCATTTGTTGAATAAACTATCTTTAGCCCATGGTAGGGTTTGCTTCCTCTGTCAAATATTTGACTATAAAGGTGTGTTGTCAGAATGGCTATCATCAATAAATCAACAAAAAACAAGTACTGGCGAGGATGCAGAGAAAGAGCAACACTTTTGCACTGGTGGTGGGAATGCAGACTAGTGCAGCCACTGTGGAAAGCAGTATGGAGATATCTAAAAAATTAAAAATGGAACTGCCTCATGACCCAGAGATTCCACTTGTAGAAATTTATGTGAGGAAACATGAAACACTAACTCGAAAGAAAATAAGCACCCCTGTGTTCATTGCAGTGTTATTTATTAATACAATAGTCAAGATTTAGAAGCAGCCTAAGTGTCTATCAGATGAGTGGATAAAACAACTATGGGGCATTCCCACAATGGAATACTACTTGGCCATAAAAAAGAAAATTTTACCGTTTACAGCAGCATGGATGGACCTTGAGAACATTATGCTGGGTGAAATAAGCCACTCAAAGACAAACACTATATGATTTCACTCATATGTGAAATCTAGTGAACAAACTTAACAAAAAAACAAAATAGAGAAAGACTCCTAGATACAGAGCAGGCCGACAGCTCTAGGTGGGGATTGGGGGTGGAGGGATTAAGCAAAAAAGAAAAAGGACTCAGGGACACAGACAATAGTGTGGTGATTGCAGAAGGGGGAGGGAGAGGTGGAGGTGCTAGAGGATATGAGGAGGATAAATGGTAATAAAAATACAATGAAAAAGGAAAAAAAATCAAAGTAAGTATACTGAAAATTTTTATGACTTGTCTTTAATGTCATATATCTAGGGAAGCTATCCCGGGGTGTCCAACTCACAGCCCACATGCCGCATACAGCCTAGGATGGCTATGAATGTAGCCTAACACAAAATCATATATTTACTTAAAACCTTTTTTATTCCCATCAGTTTTCATTAGTGTTTGTGTATTTAATATGTGGCCCAAGACAATTCTTCTTCCAGTGTGGCCTAGAGACACCAAAGGGTTGAACACCACTGCCAGGCCTTTCATACTATAATTAGAGATCAACACTCCTGTTGACTATAAAAAAACAAAAAGATTTATTTACACTAATTGCCACAACCACTGCAACAAATAATATATGTGCAATAATCCCACAGAG
Source organism: Tonatia bakeri (assembly GCA_004024845.1). Lineage (NCBI taxonomy): Eukaryota > Metazoa > Chordata > Mammalia > Chiroptera > Phyllostomidae > Tonatia > Tonatia bakeri. The sequence goes on from PVIA01004693.1 coordinate 24,930, forward strand.
CAGCCCTTTTAAAATGAACCACAAACTTGACCCAAGTAGTCATAATATCACAAACAAAACTATAATTCAGAGTTGAATGCTTTTTGTTTAACTCACATCTATTGGGCAACTTCAAAATGCAGAGCTCTTGTTGGCATTTTTAACAAACATGGAATGTAGATTTATTTCATGTTTGTGGTTCAAAGTTGGCCTTTCCCAGCATGCAATCACTCCTTTCCTTCAAAGGGGTGAGACAGTTTCAAACTAAAGTCAAATCCAAATCTCTTTTTCACCTAAGCTCTGGTCTCCCTAGTCGAACATGAAGTTCTATGAACAATCTCCATCTCATTCTAGAACTCTTTTCCCCAGAACACAAGAGAAATTACTAAGTGCTTAGTATAAGTTTCTAAAGGAGTCTTACTGTTAGATTCCAAATGTCTTAACATAAACGCTCTTACCACAAAATCCCTCTGAAAATTCTCCTGACTCGAAAACTACCTTTACACAAATGACTCAAAAATCTCTACTCCACTTTTTACCTAGTAATTATTCTAAAAAAATTATCATTGGACTATGAGTAGCCTTCTTTGAAGACCAGGAATCAAGTAAAAGAAGTCTAAAATGTAAGTAAATAGGTTTTCTAGTGGGGATTACACTGAAACAATAATGACAAGGCAGTATGTACTATTGTTCTGGGAATATGATTTCTGTGAGAAAGGGAAGTGTCCCTGTAAAGGGCTTAGAACTCATTTGGATGTTCACTGAGACATAAAATTTGAGGTGTAAAAAATTATCATCATAGGGTATTAATATTATTTTCTTTCTCCTTGTTTTATTTCTAGTCAGTGAATCTTATGATTTCCCAAACTTAAAATTCTGAAGTTACTCCTGATCAATTTCCTTTTGCTTGAAAATTCAGTCACAAATTCTTAGTGACTATTTCTTTATTTCTTTTATACCATTGCTATTCATTATCCTTACATATAGAGACAATACTATGCTGATGCTGTCTACGTCCTTTTCTGTCAAGATTCTTCAACTCTATACATTTTGCTAGAAGCCTTTCCCAAATACTAATTTTAATTTTGAATGTATGTGAATAAAATATAGTCTGCTCAATAAGACAGTGTAACTATGCCTAGTAATAAAAAGTATTTTAAACAGTTAAAGAATGAGGCAAATGCTTTAGAGTAGTAAAGACTGAATTTAAATACATAATTCACAAATAATAGATTATTATAGAGAAATTTAACAAAAATGAAAAACCCAAGAAAGAAGCAAATGTTATAATGCAAGACTTAAATTATGGGCCTTCTAAGGACAGAGAAAGAAAACTACAGTAAATGCTTACTATAGTAATTGATGCAGCTGCTGTTATTACTGAAGCCCAGATAAGAAAACTATACTCATAAAAGTTAAAGGAAATACCAAGATTGGGCCTAAAGAGGGGTAAATATCAGCAGCAATAAGCCAACTGACTTGGAAGTTGCCTAAATAGTGTTCTATGGGATGAATTTCTGACTGGCTTATCCAGGCAACAGAGCAAGTTGCCAGTGTTACTGTTGTACTTATGACACATCAGGCACTCTACCACTGGAGGGAGTCTGGTCACATATCCTTTGATGTGACTTGTACTCTAATAACTTCCTATTCTTTACTGGGAATGAATTAGAACCCCTACCAAGAATATGAATTGGTATACATAATCTCATGGTTTTCAAGCTTTTCTTCCAAGTTTGTTTTAGTTTTTATTTTATATTTTTTGTTTCATACTAATAACAATTTATACTATCTCTATAGTTATATCTGGGTCAAAAAATGAATCCAAAGGTCACTATCCTTAGAAAAAATAATACAGAAAAAATTGTTAAATCAAGAACAGAGAACAGCTCTGATGCAAATGCCTACCCAAAGCTGGTATCAAAGTCACAAAGCACATGAAGTGCAGCAAACAGCAGAATGGAGAAGCTGAAAAAACCTTGCAAGATTAAGGCTGACAAGGATATTTCTGATGCGATAGGAAGATATAAGCAAATGATAGATACTGGAACTGTGATTTTAAAATTCACTCTCCTTTTAAGATTCAGAATTTACTACTCAAGAAGTTAAACTGACATAAGAAGTTGCTAAGTAAATAAAACACAACTGAAGTGGAAAAAAATCTAAACACTGGGAAAAAAAAGAAAAAGTTCAACTCAAGAATGTATGTCAAGAATAATATTCCATTTACAATAATGTTCTCTACTTTGTGTCAAGACGACACAAAGAAATGATATGTAAGTAATACTTCATTTAATTATTTTAAAAATCCCACAGGATCGACATTAGTATACCCAGTTTATATGAAAAAGCTTGAGGCTAAACAAAGGTAAACTAAGTTAAGATAGTAAGCATATCTATCAAGAGTCAATATTCTTAAAGGTCTTTCTGATTCTAAGGTGGTATCACCACAATGCTATATGCCTGCTAGTGAGATTGAGTCAAAATTACACTACATTCCTGTACTTTCATATATTTAGGGATACTCCTCCTTGATTTCTGCTTCAGAAAATGTCACTAAGGAATAGCTAATACAGCACTATGACACCAAGCATTTCTGTGTTACTTTATGTTTCCAAAATTAAAATGTGTTTAATTCACATGTCAATAAGCATAAAGAAGTCCCAACTGATTTATAACTTATGTAGAAAAGTCCAAATCTAAAGAAATTTATCTTTTTAAAACTATTCATAATGAAGTAAACCTTTTTTCTCTTCCTCCACAAAACTATTGTTAGAAACAAAGACAGGGAAATCTGTCTAGCTTCAAAAACTCCATAAACCATCTCTAAGCAGTCATAAACTGCCTTGATTATGGAAAAATACTTGTTAAAGCTAGGAAACCTTGGGGGTAGATTTAAGTGCTATACCACAGATTAATTTTGCATTTTCTCTCCTATTATTATACTTATGACACATCAGTCACATAAGAGAGCAAGGAGCTCAGATGTTTGTAAAGCAACATATGGATATTTTTATCTTTTTAGCAAGAAAAGAAAGTTTCTATGTACATATGCATGATAAAAATAATGAAAGGTACAAGTAATGTAGAATTCTATGTGCAAGGTGGGGGGCTATTTTGCCTTATGGGTAAATTAGAGTCTGATGCATCTATGTGAAGAAACAAACCAGAAATAAGAGGTTTCCCATATTATTAATGCTTGTATATGAGAGGTTAATGCTTTTTTCCCCTCAATTTTTTGAAAGCCACTATTAAAGTACATTTTATGTACAACTTGAGTATATTTCAACATGTCAGAAAGGAGGAACAGAAACAGTATTCTAGTTGCAATAGAGATTATACAAACTACAGTATCCACAGCACATCTACCTAGGTTTCTCAATAGAAGTCTATCCAGAATCATCATTTTGAACTACAGGGAACATCCATGAAGGGACCATGAACTAGCAAGCAAGAAAACATATGTAGGATAAAAGCACACATGAAATAATACATGGGTGTAATAAGAAGCACCTCTTGATTAATTAAAAAAATCCAATTATATGACCATTTGGACTCTTCCACATTCTTCACAGACTACTAAGTTCTTTGAGAAACTATGAAATATAAAGAAACATTGTGAATTGTTGCTAATATAAATATGAAAAAAGGCAAGTGACAGACAAAAAATATATAAAAGAGGAGTGCCAAGGAAACATGAAGATAGACATACAGTTATGTTGTCTTAGTTGATTCAATATGCAAAACAAATTTTAAAACATCTGTAAGTGGGAAGGGTAAAAAGAAGTGTATATTTAACAAAAATATTTTCTCCGTTTCTGTTTTATTCCACTTCTAAGGAATTTATGTTGCTCTCATTTTTCCCCATTATCAGATTAATAGTAGTATAAAATATAAAGTTAGAGAACAAACATGACAAATGTATTTCTATGATCATAAAATTATGACAATATAGCACTTAATATACCACATATTATGTACTTAAGCATATAAGAAATCTTCTGTCACATCCTAATCTTTCTATGTTATATATTTACAGAAGTAAAATAATGAGATCTGAGAGGAAGTGAAAGGAAGTGAAGGAGCAAATAGCATCTATCTACTTAAAGAACTTTCAATATAGAATTATGATAAATAAGGCCTGGTTGGCAAATTTACTGTGACATTTTAAAATTGTTCTGTAAAAACAACTATATAATCTTCTCTAAGTTAATCTTATGTAGTCAATTTATTACTGTTTGGGATTGACAAGTCAAGTCACATAGTAAAAAAAAATAAGTATTTAACAATATCTCTACACAAGCTATTTCCAAATTTTTACACACCTTTTAATGGAAAAGTTAGGCTCTTTGTATGTTAGTATAAGCTATTTTACAAAATTAAACCTTATTTAATTAATCTATATGTAATCAATTAGGAGTCTGAAAATAAGTAGTAATTTTTAGATATTGCTTAGTGCCATCACCACTCCCAAAATTAAATGCTACATAATTTACTCATTTTTGGGGATCCATAATATGAACTGAAACAACTAAAAAAATACTACCAAAATAAAATAACTATCACTCTAGATGAGACCACAATAAACACAGCACCAATTTTTACACTCTATACTATTAACTCTGTAAAGAACATAAAAAAGTTTAAAAAAAGTTATTTTCCCTAATATCTTTAAAACATATGGTACAGATAATTTTAAGTATTAAAATTACTTGGTTCTGAGAAGCAACCATGAATTGCCTATTTCCAATAATTACAGTAATGAGCTTTTGATACATCATTGAAGTAAATGAAAATAAAATAAAAATATATACAATAGTAACATTACAAAAAGTCATTTCACAAAAGTATAAACTAAAACGTATATGACTTCTTATGTGGTATATTAAAAATAATCTCTATAGGCTGATAATGCAGGCTTACATTTGGGATACCAAAATAATGACTTTTGGATGCCATAAATATGTGCACCTATTATCATGGGGACCAAAATAGTCTAAGGATAAAGGAAATATAAGCAGCTTTTGCAAGAGTATTTGTTTATCCATACTACACCTGTTTCAGAAATTATACAAAGTGATTTCACTTCAAAGAACAGTTATTCTGTGTCCTAAATTTATTAATAAACAGAAATTCAGTATTCAGTTAACCTATGCTGCACTGTATATCAATGCCTAACCAAGTTATTACCATGTAAATGACTCTGGAAATAAGACTTCTGTTTTCTATTTAGATCACAATCTGATAAATTTTATGACCTTACTGTGAGCATATTAGTATCTGTACATAACCTTGGCTAAAAAATACTTTTAAATCAGGGTCTCTATAAACAGTTAAACATCAATCCTTTACAGCCAAAGGTGTTCAGGCTCATTTTGAAAATATAAATTATTCTTCTTTTGTCAGATGTACAATTTCACAATTACTTGATCCATAAATTGCTAATCAGATGACTTCTTTACAAATGAAATTATATTCCAAGTTATCCAAACAGCACTGACTCTTCACATACTCCAACAAATACAGAAGCACTAGAACTACCCATATTGCACATAGTACTAACTTATCTCTAACACTTAGACCTATGTTCCATTTCATTCTTTAGGAGGCTGCCAACTTTAACAATAGAATAAAGCCATATAAAAAGACAAAATGATAAATATTTGTCACATATCCTGA
>PVIA01004693.1:30687-131902 GCA_004024845.1 Tonatia bakeri
AAAAAAAAAAAATCTGTCATTCCCAAACCCATTTTGATATGATGAAAATAATCCTAAATTGTGTGTGTATTGGGGGCCGGGGGATGTCTGAAGATGGGAGGTTTTAAAAAGGAACTGATAAGTTTCTGGACAGAAAATGCTAACTAGTGTGTGTGTGTGTTTTGGGCGGGGGTGAGGGTGGCGAATTGGGTCGCTAGAAACATCCAGAGGGCATTTCCCCCTCCGCGCCCAGAGACCCAGGAAATCGGGACTGCGGCAAAGACTGGAAACGCCTGGAGCCGGGCAGAAGCCCCCGGCAGGAAGGCGCCCTCGCCGGGGCAGCTCCTCGGTTGGGGCCAGGCGGGCGAGGACAGCCAGGGGTGCCGCAGCTGGGAACGGTGGCGACTTTACGTGCCAACACACTAGCCCCGGGGTCCTTTTGTTTCTGGGGTCTGAGGGGAGGGCGCCTGGGCTGAGGGGAACCCCCACCTGCATTTATTTTCACAGAGGGGTCGACAAAAGACCTTGCTGCCGGGCAGGCAGGGTCCGCGGAGCCGGAGCGGCCGCGGCGCCTGGGCGCAGGCTCGGCCCTTCTCCTTCTGGTCCCGGCCGCTCTTACCGTCCCGGTCGCACAGCTGAATGGCCTCCAGGCTGAGGTTTTTGATCACCTCCTCACAGGGGCTGGTGGGGCTGTTGAGGGCATGATCCAGGCGCGGCACCTCCATTTTTCTAACCCCCTTCTCAAGCCCTCCTGCTCCGTATCCAGGCTCTTTTGGTGGACCAGGTGGGAAGGAAGGGCGGGAAAGGGAAGGGAAGTGGCGGAGGGGAGGGGAAGAGGACCCAGACGGCACTGAGGGGCTGAGGCTGAACCCAGGGTTAGAGAGCCGCAGCGGAAGCGACAGCTGTGGCAGAAGCTCAGGGACCTGTGCGCCTCCGAGAGACCGACCGGGACCGCGAGGGCGAGAGGCGCGCGCTCCTGGCTGGGAGGGGACGCGGCGCTGGGAACGTGAGGGAGCAGGCGCAGCGTGCACGCTCACGAGAAGACGCGCCCACCTGCTAGCGTGAGGCCTCTCCCTCTCCCCTGCCCTTCCGCATGCACGCGCCCCGGCTGCCCTCGCACCGAGGGCCGAGTAACCCCGCGTGTGAGGCCTCAGACGGCCCACCCTGAGGGAACGGAGAGCGACTGCGGGTGCCGCGTGCTCTCTTTGGCCCTTTCTGCTGGTAAGGGTGATTTGGCATACTTTCCCTCCTCACAGTGTCAGTCGGAGCCCGGGTTAGCACTGCGGCATGCCTGCACGGGGAGGTGAGAGTGAGCAGATTGGTTATTGGAAAAATAAGTGTCTAGACCGGTTGTATTGGGGTTTTGGAACCAGTGGGCTCTCTTCTCCCGCTCAAGGTCTCTGGCTACTAGACCCCCATACCATGCTTGCTCAGCTGGACTTTCCAAACAGCTTCGTCCATGTGAGGACTGGGAGGGTTTAGGGACAGAACCAACCTCCGTCTCTTCTTTACTCTCCCCCTCTCTTCTTTCCCTGTAACGGAAAAATGTGCTGCTTCAAATTACCCTTAAACTTGTCTGCCCATTGTTGTTAGTGGTAGTGAAGATTCTGCAGGGCACTTAGCGAAGGTACAAATGTTTTTAAAATAAAATGGATGCATGTCACAGCCTATTGACCTCTGTCGCCATTTGCTTCTTTGGAATAGTTTTTAGTTCTGTTGTTATCTCAAGATCAAAAATAATGACTCCCTTGTTTCGGTGTGTATGCACATTTGAAATTGAAGTTCCTTTTTATTGGTTTTCCAATTTCAAACATAAATGTTAGCCAATAGAATAACAATTTACATATAGATTGTTATTGTGCTACCCTTTCTAGCCACATCTATTTTATCATAGCATGCCTAAATGTAGTTAATTGAAGCCTCATAAAACAGAAGGACTGGCTTAAGGTAAAATAAGCCTGAGAAAAAAGTTGGCACAACTGCAAGCTGCTAAAAATCTGTGGAAGATAATTGGGTATCTTAAAGTGAAGTGTCTTCTTTATGAACTTAGGTATTAATGAGGATAGATGTCCTTCTTGTAGTTTGAGAGAATTCTTGTGTAAGGTAGGGGTGTCACCAAGGAAAAGATAAGTTATTTGTTAAGAAATATGACAACCGTAATAGAACAACAATAAAAAACAAAAGATTGCTGTAGTCATTTAGAATCATTTGTGGAAAAAAAAGAAATATGACAAGATGGCACATATTGGTGAATTTCCTGTGTTCAAAAGCCTGGCTCTAAAATATAATATATTTAATAAAGATTATATAGCCCTGGCTGGCATAGCTCAGTGGATTGAGTGTAGGCCTGCAAACCAAAGGATTGCTGGTTCGATTCCCAGTCAGGGCACATGCCTGGGTTGCAGGCCAAGCCCCCAGTTGGGGGCACATGAGGAGCAACCACACACTGATGTTTTCTCTCCCTCTCTTTCTCCTTCCCTTCCCCTCTCTCTAAAAAATAAATAAATAAAATCTTTAAATAAAAAAGATTATATATTAAACAAATTAAAAATAATAATTTTTTTAAAACCTGGCTCCGGAGGACTAGAACTTGATACTGTCAGCCTAACTACAGTGTGTTCATCTTTCAGAATACTAGTATCAATTTTAAAAACCTCAAAAGGATCTGTGTAAACTAGATTGCCAATTTATTGATTTACAGGTGAAACTATAACTCATGCTTATAATTAAAATTATAACTCATACAAATATTTATTAAGCACCTGCCATGTCCAAGGACAATGCACTGGATATTGGAAATTTTGAGTTCAAGTCCATCAGGAAAGAAAGATGACAAAGCAAAATTATATGAACGTTATGACAACCTGTGGAAGCTCAGGGGTCCTAACCTAGTCTAGTTACTCAGAGAAGCCTCTAAAATGATTTTATTTTAAGAGAATGGGAAATTATTGAAAGGCTTTAAAAGGCAAATTCACATGATCAGATTTTGGGGCCAAAATATTTGTGTAATGGGAAATCGGTGATGTTTTGAGACCTAGTAATGTGACCTATTCAATGCAAGGCCACTTTTTGCTGAGGATTTAGATTACATAAGAAATACAAAAGAAAGAGTTAATATTTGACTTTTGACATTTAATGTAAGATTTTTTAGCAAGTTGTTAGACTTCAAATCAAGACATTGTCAAGAGATAAAATGTAGATTTGTTGCCTTGGCCAGGTGGCTCAGTTGGTTAGAGTGTTGTCACATACCTATGGCTTAACAAATCAAGGTTAGGCCTAGTGGTCCAAATGATAAGAGTCTCTCCCATAGTGAAGACAATATATACTGTTCCACCATAAAGGTTTAGGCCAAGATTATATAAAGAAGACCATGACAATGATGTAGGTCAAGTAGAAGAAAATTTTATTCTCTTTGACATGTAGAATTATATAAAAGAAGTACAAGTGCTCAAGGAAGACCACCAATAACAGTCTTATTCTCATTTGGAGGATGTAAGGTGAGTAGTTTTACCTTTAGAAATGTAGAGATAGGTATGACAAAACTCAAGGGCAGAAAAATTTTTGTCCCAATTCTCAGATCTTTGGAAGGATATCACTTGGCCAGGCTTAGGTTACCACATTCAATTAACCCTGAACAAGGCATCATAGGCAGAGGGAGGTCAGGAGTTTACTTTTCAGACAGCTTTTGTACTCAGAAGGCAGCTGAGTTGAGAGCTAGCAGACCTGCCATGAAGTCTGATATTAAAAGAGCAAGGTGATGCTCTAGTGAAAACTGCAGGTGTACCTTCTGGAGCAGGGATGTTTAAAGTACCAAAAAATGAGTCCTGCCAGTTAGAGATGGCTACCAGGCCCTGACCAAACTGAGAAAGCAAAAACCATGAGCTTCTCTAGCCACCAACTTCAAGTGAAAGACCAGAAGCAACTAGGCACCCAAAGGATGTCACCACAGAGACCAGAAGAGAAAAAAGACATTCAAATCCAGTGACCCTTTGTCCCAATGCCTCAAGGTAATAGAAGTTCCCCTCTTCTGATATTCCTAAATACAATCTAAAATAGGATGTTAGGGAAAAGGTAGGAATATGAGAGGCTGAGGATCTTACCTAAAAAAAGGTGAACTTTATCCAAAGGAACTAATTAAAATACTGATTGAACCCAGGTTCCTGGATTAGATTGTGTGTGTGTGTATGTGTGTGTGTGTGTGTGTGTGCTGATTATATACAGGCATATATATAATCAGTGAATGAAATTTCATGAAGATGTCCAAATAAGTTTTAGATAAAATGAAAATTCTTTTCATACCTAAGTTGCATTGTGAGTGATTGGAATTCTCATACATTTTAATGGTTTAATTGTTAGCTTGAGGTGCCCAATATTACTGTCAAAATCCTACCAATCATTCAAGCTGCAACTCAAATGATACATTCTCTGTAAAGATTATTCCCTCTGGCAGAAATCTTTTTGTTTTATTTCATGGGGCTTTATAGTTATCCACAGACACAATTACACTATGATTTAAGTTACTAGTATACATGAAGAATAAGACTCAAATTTGAAAAGGACTTTAAATATATCCTATTTAATACCTAATCCAATGTCAAATCCTTTGACAAGAAGTTGTTTATCTTTTAATAAATAGTAAATTAAAATACTTATAAAGTAATACAAAGCCTTACTCATTCTGTGCCCAAAGCTGCCTCCTGTAAGGTAAATACAGAGGCCTTAATTTTCCCCTTTGTTAGTCATACACAATAATGATAAACTTGCTTCTATCTTCTGCCAATGCATGTTCAATTCTCTGGCTAAACATTCCTACTTCTTTCAAACACTTCTCATATCACATTGCTTTGAGTCCCTCTCTCACACTGGACACTGTCCTCTGGGTAGCTCTAACTTTTCTAAGTCCATAGGTGAACATTCCAGGTGTGAAATATAAGAGGAATATAAATAAGAACATGGTAGTCTATGACAACCCTTGCTCTATATGCCAGATATCTTGTAACATAGCCCAAGAGCACATTAGCTTTTCTGACAGTGGTATCACTCTGGCACACATGCTGAGTTTATAATCACATAAAACCTATACTTCTTTTCTAGACATTTGTTATTTCCCCTGTGGTGTTGTGAAAATTACGCATATATAGTATTTATGTAGAGAAGATACTCAGTACAATTTGCTGAATTATTTGATTGAACTTCAGTGCTTTGAGTGTGTAGAATTATATTGCTGCAATTAGCCTAGAATTTTATCAAACTCGAAGTAAAAATATGTTACAACGTCCTTTAGTTAAGCTTATAAGTACAGAAGTCATTCTTAGATGAACCACAGCCCTAGGCACTCCCCACTTTTTTATGTGTAGGCAGAAGGCAAAAGGTGAGAACCAAAACTGTAGGTAGAAGCAAATCAAAAGATGCCTTGCAAATGAAGGAGTGTTTTTTTTTCCTCTTAAAACATTACCATGTCTTTTTCTAAGCCATCATTGTAAATGGTAGGACAAGAGAAAGGTTATGATTGACAAAGTTGAAAACAATCCAGATGTTCTATTTTCTATGTACTGACCCAAGTAGGTGGTGCCTGAACTTGTGAATATCAAATGAGATAATACACATGAAAGTAATGTGTGAAATTCTGACCACCTCACAAAGTTAGGATATTGTTATCATGGGACACTAAGAATTCTATTAGGAAAGGATATCTGGTCAATTTTACAGTACAAATTTCTGGAAATATTTTAATACCTATATAGCTATTTGAAAACATTAAGAACTTCCATATTCAAAATGTCTTCATAATTTAGCACAGTGATTTTCATTCTTTTTTTATCTTATGGCACACATAAACTAATTACTAAGATTCTTTTTTTTTACCTCATGGCACATATAAACTAAAATTTTGGTGTCACACCAAAAATACATATTTTTTTTCCAATCTGACAAAAGTAGAATTAATTTTTTTTTCACACCAGGTAGCTATTGTTGTATTGGTTTTCGTCATTTTTTTATTTGACAATCTAAGGGAAAAGAGGTCAGTGACCCTGACTAAATAGTTAGGTATTGCATGTTTTAAAAACTCTTGTAGCATACCAGTTGGAAATGACTGGTTAGTGTGTTGAGACCCTTTAAAATTATATCAGATTATATTTGCTTTTGGTAGACTTAGTTCAATGGTAGATTTTTGACAAACTCATAATCAAATACTCAATATTGAATCTCTCCCCAATATTTGATTTATACACTCCTAATTCTGTATCATCACATGATGGGGTAGGGTGGAGACCTCTGATGACTTGATCCACTACAAATTCATGCTGTCAAAATTCAGCTTGCTTAACAGTTCAATAGCTGTTGCAGATTATTCTCTTGGAAACATGTCCCCCACCCTCCACTCTCGATTTCAAAAGATGATCTCTCCCTCTCTTTCCTGGAAAAAAAATGTGAACATAGAATGATATTTTTTCATTTGTTCTTATCTTTAGTTCAGTAGGATCCTGGTAAAACTTGCTACATTTCCTTCCCTCATATGTGCCCTCCATTCAGTGCCTATGTACTATAGAATAGAGTTAGCTTCCTATTTTTACCCCCTCCAGCTGCTTTGGTCTTCTCCCCCCCCCTCTTTTTTTTTGTCTTTAAAGATTGTCAAATCTTAATTTTAAAAATTATCTTACTTGAACCAAATGGTTTCTATTTTATTAATATTCTATGGCATGTAAAGAGCCCATTATAAATTACGAAGCTTTATAAAAGTGTTATTCATTACCCCAATTTCCTTTGAATTCTCTTACAATTTATCATCCACCTTCACCACTCTGATTCTTATCTTTCAAATGTCTTCTTTGGATTTGGTGAGATTTTTTTACATCACCAAATACAAAGGCATTTTATCATCTACAGCCTCTTTGCTGTTACAGCAGTTTAGTTCTGCTGAACTTCTGTAACACTGAACTCTACTGGATCTCTTCCTACAAATTTCCCTAATGTTTATCAATTCTAGCTTCTAAGCTTCCCTCTTGAGTGTAGGTATTCTTTAAAGTTCAACCTCTGACATTATGTTCTTCCCTGTTTAAAGTCATTTTTTTTCTGATAATGCATGCATTCCCATGAATTTTAATGTCTTTTTAATATTTAAGTTCTCACCTTATGGTCAAATTCCTATCTTAAGTCCCCAACTATAAATAAAGCTATTATCCTATTTCCAACATTTTTATTTACATTCTCATAACTATTTCTAATTAATTAATTCATCCCCCACACTGATTGCCTTTTCTAATTTTCCTCATTATTGTCATGGGCAGTAGTACCCTCTTAGTCGCCAGTATCATCCAACTTTTTGGTGTTCTCTTTTCTTTAAATCAAACTATCCTCAAAGCAATTAAAATTTACAATTTTTTTGAATATATGATTTTTTCTGCAATTATAGGTACCATTACCACATTTAGGTTTTCAATATTTAGGTCAGATTATTGAAATTCTCAGGTGCATCTCCCTTTAATACTGGTGCTATTAAAATCAATCCTTAAAAACACTAATCAGAACCTGCTCAATAAATACAATGGTTACCTATTTTTGTTCTATAGTTAATGATGAGCTACGAATGCTTTTTAGGCAGATATATGACAACTGCAGTTTTTTAGAAAGATTAATCTGCCCGTGTTTTATAAGCTGAGTGGAATGGAGGAGGACAGGCATTTAGGAAATTACTATAGTTCAGGCAGTTATAAAGGCAGTGTTTATAGACTAGGACAGTAGAATTGGGGAAGGAAAGGAAACAATTTGACAGTAATGTTACACTGTTGTATTTCTGAAATTTAAAAGAATATCCTTCCATGTTTTGATATTTTGAAATATTACATTGTTCACTCATAATACTGAGTATTTATATACTATAAATATTGACATTACAGTACATCACATGGCATATGAAGCAAGAAAATGTACTATATATACTTTTTCTATTTTAAAACCCAATAGTTATTTTCCAGTGAAGTACAAGTATATTAACCTGAAGAACTAAAGCAACATCTAGTCTTTATTTTATATTTGTGAATAAACAAAGTTCAGTTAAAAATGGCTGCCAGAATAGCATTTCTTAGAATAACTTCTGCTGTCACCAAAGTTTAAAAAGAGTTGGTGTCAGAGGGACTAAGTCTTGGGAGGAATGGAGAAGAAAGAACTTTTCTATAGACTGGTCTACTTTGATTGAGAACCTTTCTCTTCTCTGGTCCTTCCTCTACTCTTCAGTACGTATTACAGTAGAGTATTTTCAGAATGTGTTCAAGAACACAGTTCTCCCAAAGTGCCAAAGTGCCAAAGGAATCTTGAAAATACATCTGGTGATGAGAGTTGTAAGTATATAGCTATAATCAGTGTGCTGATTAACAAATTTGGGATTGTTCTTGCCTTGACAGGTATGTCTTTCTAGTTTTGAGTTTTTCACCAGGCTCAACACAAATTCACTACCATCTTTACATTATCATCATACATTCCCTTGAACACAGCTCAAAACCACTTCCTGAAACTTTAGTTTAGTTAGTGTGTTCTTAAATCTAACAGATTTTTAAAAATCCACAGAAATTTCCTAGGATTTTTATCAGCAGAAATTAGAGATGTGACTTTTGTAACAATTAACACATTTTGTTTTCCCAAAGTTCTTTCTAAGCTAAAGAAATGCCTGCAGGATTTCTAAAAGCCCTTTCATTTTTCTGAATACCCAACCCTCTCTCAAATTGTACTATGGCATTGGTGATGTTGTATAGCTCACATTTGTGATACATTCATTAGTAAGAAACCTAACAACAACCACCTTGAAACTTTTTCAATAATATTTGTTTTTAGAAACTACAACAATGTATTTAATTGGAGTTTAACTTTCTGACTCCATCCAAACTAAGCCTTTTCCAAGATCCATTATGGGAAAAACTTCAGGGTGGTTAGAGACTTAGTAATAATGAGATTATTCAGTAAGTAACATCCACTGAATAAAGATTCAATGCTATATATGTATGTATGCAGGTATGTAGGTTGGTAGGTAGGTAGGTATGAATGAAATCAGTGAGCATTATTGAGTGGCCATTAGGTTTTCTGTGATGATACAAGGAGAGACACTGCCCATGCCAACATTTCTCTCTTTACCTTAAGTTATTGCTGTTATTCTAGAATGCAGAGAAGTGGAGTTGCTTCTGGTTAACTAATTTTATCAAGAGGAGATGGCACCATAAAAATTAGCACAGTAGCTATTCATAGGAGCCATGGAAATAGATAATTATCACCTTCTGCTCTTCCTAAAAATGTCCCCATATTAGGACACATAAATTAAGACTATTTATTGTTCTAATATGTATTCATATTCATTGTATAATACTTAATAAAGATATTAAATGTTTTAACATTTGGAAGTTTTGCTTTTTTTTCCACTGCCTTTCCTGTCTTTGAAACTTCTTCACAATAGTTATGCCAAGTTGTATGTGAATATGTCTAGCAAATAGAAAACTGTTGGGTTAGCCAAAAAGTCTGTTTAGTTTTTTCTGTAAAAAAGACACATTTTTCATTTTCACAAATATCTTTATTGATTTGGATATTTTGAGTATGTCAGCCATCTCCTGCTATTGACTTCTAGTGGGTAGAGGCCGGGGGTGCTCCTAAACATTTTCCAATGCATAAGATAGCCCCACAGCAAGGAAATATTTGGCCTAAATATCAGTAGTACCTAGAAACATTGCAAATCACTTTTGACACATTCCATCAGTCACAGCACCTTCTCCATATACTGCAAAAATCTTTTTTTGCATTTCAGTTGCATTATGTTTCTTAAAATAATAAAGCATTATATGCCAAAGCATGCTGTATATCTTCTTCCATCTTCAATAGTAAAATGACTACACAAAAATTCACCAAGTTTTTTTTAAATCCATGCTGATATGACAGCTGCCACAATACAGTCTAACAAAATTGTTTTGAATGAAGTTGAAGACAGCTAAGCATTACTAGAGTCATTGTACAGAAAAAACAAGAAACATTTTGGCCCACCCAATATTTCCTCTTGAGATAGCCTATTCCTTGTTTTACAGAGAACTCCAGAGTCAACATCATACAGAATTAAAAAAATTCCTCCCACTGTCAGTGTTTCCCCACTTATCTTGGAGACACAGAAAACAGTTAATTCTTCACATGACAGCCATACATGTGATTCAAAGCACCATATTTCTTTTGATTTGTCTTTTTTTTCCAGTGTAAATCTTCCCAAGTACTACAGCTTGCCTCAAAGGATATCGAGTCCTTGTTTTTCCTCTGAGTATGCTCTAAAATGTATACTTCCCTCTTAGAATATAATGCTCACAACTAAACACAATATAATGGGGGTGGTCTGATCCCACCAAAGCAACTCATCTAAACTGCTGATTTACAAATAAGTGCTTTTACATAAATTGCCAGCTCATTCACATTAAAAATGTTCTTTGATTATTTTCAACAGTGTATGGCTATTCATATTTGTAAAGTCCTTCACTGTAATTTTCATTTATTATTTCTCATGACAATCATCTTCAAGTTTTGTTTTTCTGTGTTGAAAGAAATGACTACAGGTCTTATTTTTACAAATCATGGGTGATATTAAAGTTAGTTATGCATAATATATAAAAAAATGAAATAACTATTGCATTATAGTTACATTTTATATAGTCTCTTGGTTACTCTATGGTCCTTAAGACCTTGAAATCAGGATATGTCACGAATCTTGATAATAAGATTTTCTGTTTATAAGTGTCATAAAAACACAAGGTATTTTTGGATTCACACATTTTGTGAGGCAGACCATGGGCTAATCTTCCATGGTGTAGAAGGTGTTGACAGTATGAAATGCAATAAAGAAGTCTTATTTCAGACATTCACACAACAAGCCTGGCAGCCTTATAAGGATTTAGCTGGTGCTGCTATACTGATAAAGGAGATTATTTCTTTGGTCTTTCATGTGGTCCCACATTGCATTTTTTTCTCCATAAAAATGTTGTTCAGCTAAAATAGTGGTTTGATTGTTTAAGATATTGTAAAACTGAGGAATAAAGGGCCCTTAACCAAACATAGCCAAAGAGAGACTTAGTCTATAGAGACACTGTATAGACAGTAAGCCTACAGAAAAGGTTCTATTCTTCCAAGGAACCAGACTGATACAAATACAAAGTTAATTTCTAAGCCACCGCCTGGCAAAACTGAGCTTTCTAAGATAAACTAGACACATTTAGTTTCAATCTTGCCACACACTACATTTTGTTGCCCTGTTTCTGTTCCAGATTATGCCATAGTTTTATAGCCATAAAGCAATCATTCTCTCCTTCTCTCTAGGTCTTTTTCTTTCTTTTTAATATCATAATAGCCAAACACCCTGTGGAATGGGGGAGAGGGAAGGAAAAGAAGACAACTAAACCCAGGTATTATTTCAGGAAATACTGTTTACTTCAGGAAATACATATATCAGTATGTATTCAGTCAAACTAATTTGTTTGGTGTAACATGAACAAATCAAGCGTCTAACTTGTTTTATACTTCTTTTACATTTTTATTTATTGCCTTTGTGTGTGTGTGTGTGTGTGTGTGTGTGTGTGTGTGTGTGAGAGAGAGAGAGAGAGAGAGAGAGAGAGAGAGAGAGAGAGAGAGAGAGAGAGAGACATCAGTTTGTTGTTCCACTTATTTATGCATTCATTGGTTCTTGTATGTGCCCTGACTGGAGATCAAACCTGCAACCTTGGCATAGCAGATGATGCTCTAACCAACTACCCTACCCAGACAGGGCTGTTTTATGCTTTTACTTTTTTGAGTGTATTATTGAAATGCTAGAGTTTCTTAAAATACAGCTCATAATGACCATGTCCTGTATCTTCATAAAAGGCTGCAAATCTGTAGTAGTGGATAGTACACATGACACTTAATGGCCTCACCTTCTTATGGATAAGCAGCAAAATCCTTATGGGTCAAAACCTATGATTGATTTTTTTCCTGCCTTCTCACATGCAGACTTAATTTAGATATATTAGTTTCTATTTCAAAGTTCTTGTTTTTTCTTTTCCACTCCTAAACCTTCAGTGCCTTTATCAAGATAATGGACTTTAAATGTTTTGAAAGGGTAATCTTGTGAAATTGTTTATACAGCTGAGTTATAAGATAATTTAAAGCTTTCAAGTTTCATCCTTGACATCTTCACTAGATCAGGTAGCTCTCTGTTCCTCAACTTTCTGATTACAAAGAAGACAGCTAAAACTAAGTCAGTTAAAAATGTCTTTTTCCCCTTCCTTCCTTCCTTTTCCTTCCTTCCTTCCTTCCTTCCTTCCTTCCTTCCTTCCTTCCTTCCTTCCTTCCTTCCTTCCCCCTCCCTCTTCCTCTCCTCTACTTTTCTCTCCCTCTCCTCTCCCTCTCCTTTTCTCTCCTCCTTCACCTCTGACAGCTGTCAGTCTGTTCCATGTATCTATGCCTCTGTTTCTGTTTTGTGCATCTGCTTATTTTGTCCATTAGATTTCACATATAAGTGAGATCATGTGGTATTTGTCCTTCTTTGACTGACTTATTTCACTTAGCATAATAATCTCAGGGTCCATCCATGCTGTTGCAAAAGATGAGATTTCATTTCATGGCACACATGAAATAATTGCTAAAATTCTGCAGCACACCAAAAAATAAAGTTTTTACCAATCTGACAAAAAATAGGTATAATTTTGACTCATTCACACTGGGTGACTATTGTTGTGTTGGCAATTGTCATTTTTTAAATTTGACAGTCTAAGGGAAAAGAGGTCAATGCCCCTGACTAAATAGTCAGGTATTGCATGTTTTAAAAATCCTTGCAGCACACCAGTGTGCCATGGCACACAGGTTGAAAATTGCTGATTTAGAAGAAGGATATATGGAGGAAGGGAAAATAGAAAAAATTTTTAAATTTTATGAAGATATTTGTAAAGATTGATGTTTCAACTTTTTACACAAAAAAGTAGAGTTCAGAGTAAGGCACAATATGGCAAATGCTGTAGGAGAGGAAGAAATTGTGTGCTGTGCAAGCACAAAGAAGAGAGAAGTTAATTTCAGCTAGGGGAAATCTGTGTGGATGTAACACTTGTCCTGAGTGCTGTTGAGTGCAATAAACTCAAGTGCCATCAGATTGCTTCTGTAGGTCCTACATTGCACTCAAAGTCCTGCTGAGTCAACCCTTCTAACCTGTAGAGGGATCCACAAAAGCATTCATCTTACCTCTAAAAACATTTTTCTTCTTTTTCTGTAGATGTATCAGAAAAAAATTGTTTGATTAAATGGCACAGTGTCCACATACCCGATGCGTTCTTTAAGATTGAGCAGGGAGGATGAGTGCTGTATGTGCAGAGATGAACAATGAGACCAGTTATACAGACAACTTTAATTTCATATAATGTAATGGAAGTACTTGGGTATACTATAAAATACCTCCATCCATGCTAATATTTAAAGTATTCTTTATTTTGTTGTTTTACTTATAAAGATCACTCGGGTTGGCCTGGAGTATTCTTCTTTGGAAATCTAGACTTCTAAATACTGACTTGACTCTGGTTGATTTTGAGTGATGAGCTATCATACCATAAGGTTTAATTTTCTTTTTCCTCTTTTAATTTTTTATTGTTGTTTCATTACAGTTGTCCCCATTTCCCCCCCCCCATTACTCTCCCTTGCCCTGTCCACCCCCCTCTCCTGCATTCAGTCCTCCACCACATTGTCCTTGTCCATGGGTCCTTTTTACTTGTTACTTGACTTGACCCTTCCAGTATGTTCCATGACTATTATATTGAAAGTGTCTGAGGCTATTTAACTTATAAATATAAACAAGTTATGTTTCTCTTAGTGTAAATATAATAAAATGTATACTCCATAATATATAATATATATTACATAATATATATATATTCCAACCAAGCCTAGAAAAACAAACTGGATATGATTTATAGATGCTACCTAATATTACTACAACACATGATTTCCCAGATTTATAAATAGCATCACTAGCCTGTACCTGTTTTTATCTATTTATAAGCACTGCATAATAAAATCATTTTATGAAATGTAACTTTTCAATTTTTACCTCAGTGTGTTTTTATTGAAATACACGTCTTTGTATAAATGAGATTTCCAATCATTTATTCTGTATAATTAAGCTCCATACTTACAAAATATAAACCATCTTTATATTTCAGCTTAGTACATTATAAAATTGTGAAGTCATCTTTTATAGTGATAAATATTTCATTACCAGGACCATGCATTCTTCTCTTTTCCTACATGTCTCTGGGGCTTTTGCCAGGCATATACCATCAAGAGATGACAGTTCCCAGTTTAACTTTCATACCAGTGTGAAGTTAGAGTTATTAAAAGATAAAAATACAGGTAAATATTTCCAAGATGTGAGTTTTTTCCTTTTTAAAACATACTTAAAACAAGAATAATTGTTAAGCCCACTTAGGTCTATTTGATGTCCTATAATTTAAGGGATATGGGATTATAAGTGACACAGATGTCATGTTTTCATAAGGTCTTTGCTATAAATACTTCCATACATATTAATATACTTGGCCTTTAAAGCTGAAGTGGGAGGTCCTTTTCTTTACCCTGAGCCTGAGCTGCTGATGCCCTCTTCAGAACATGTCCACAACCCCTAAACTATACTGGTGTTAGACACAAATCCTTGAGAAATAATGCAGTATCTTAAATAGTGACAACTTCCAGTATTAAACTTTCTGAGTTAACTGATTAGTGTTTTAAATACCTACTTGAATGAAAATGGTTTGGGATTCATATAATAATGGCAGGTAGCATTTTTTGAGATTTTTAGGCAACTCTAAGTACTTTGTATATACTAACTGTTTTAATACTTATAATAACTCTATGAAATAGAAACTTTTAATGCACATTTTATAGATGGAGAAATGAACACAGAGAGGTTAAGGACTTTCTCAGAGTCACAGAGCTTGTAGCTTGTGTTTGAACTGAGACAGTTTGGCTTCTGGTATAGTCTTTACATTTCACACACAAAAATTATGTATATGAAAAGAGAGAAAGGGAGAGAAAATATATGTGTATGTGCTCAAATTCAATGTTTTCATTTCTTTTTTATCCACACCTGAGGACATTTTTTCATTGCTTTTTGGAGACAGGAAGGGGGTGGAGAGAGAGAAATATTGATGGGAGAGAGAAACCTCAGTCAGTCCGTGCCCTGACCAATGGATGGAACCCGTAACCTTTCAGTTTACAGACACTGCTCCAACCAGCCGAGGCACATGGGCCAGGCAGTGTTTTCATTTCTTAATAAGGAAAGAACACTGGGTACAATTTCACAACTTACTATTATAGTTAAATTTTTCACAGAGAAGGATGGATCACTTCATATTTTTTTAAACTAGGCAAAGAACTGTATTACAAACTTTTGTTTCAAATTTTATTCCCAGGTTTCTTCAGCCTAATTACCTGGAAAGAATGATTTGTGTATAAGCAAAAACTTAAAATAGCTGCAGTGTCCAAGGGGATTTGGCTTAAAAGTACTAGAGATCTAGATTTTATGAGATCTACATACAAAATCCAAAAAAGCAGTCAATATAAATTAGCAGCTCCCAGTAACTTTTTCAAGTGTATCTTCTTCAGAAATTGACTCATTTCAGTTTGCTTCGTTTTTGGAAGCCTCATCAAAATGCCCCACAAGATCTGGGACTTCATCATCCTCACCCTCTTTGGTAGCAAGGGGTGCTTTATCTTCACAGATAGTTTCCGCAGTTCTTCAGCCAATCTCCTTAAACCAGGCAGACTGTCTGCACCAAGCTGGTTTAAGACACTGGGTAGCTTTTCTATCAGCTGCTTCGTCCCAGGATGGCTTGTAATGGTTAAAGTGTTCCCTGCCAGAGATGCCTAACACTGTTCCTTGGTTTGTGGGCATACTTACCTTTTCAATACCAGAGATATAATTTACCCCTAACTCCTTTCAGGAGAATGAAGTTTTGTTGTTGGTTTTTTTTTATCATCTGCTATAGCTGTTCTGTGAACCATCTTCTTTCTATGAGCAGTTCCTTCCCACTAATATGCACCTGTGCCTGCAGTTTGGCAAATTTTTCCTGGTGCACAATTATTTCTTTCATCTTGTTGCGGGGAGGGAGTGGGCCACATGTGGGACTAGGTTTGGTGTTCAGGGGGTCTTGGGTGGATGAGCTAAGAATAAGCACATACACACAGGGATGTAAGATGGCACACTTTTCTTACCCTCTTTCTTTTCCTTTACGCTTTCTAAGGAAAGAAAACACCAATATGAGTTATTTTCAACACTTTCTAGTATTTTATAATTTCTTGAAACATGGCCTACTGGTGACTAATTTTTCTTTTTTTAAAAGATGATGGTGAGGAGATACTAGAGACTTGGGGAATGGCTAAAAAGTTTAAAAATTTGCATTTTCTGTATCCCCAGCTTTATCAATCACAGTTTGTGAAACACTTTCTTGTATTTGAAATAGAGTGAACTTTTATTTTTGTGAAAAAAGACACAGCTATGCTCAAATCCTTTCGGTGATTAAAGGAACTCCACATATGACCTGTGATTCTAGGTCAAACTAAATTTTAGCTTCAACTGACTGCAGACAAAAATTCATAGAGTTTTGTAACCTGATGGTGCTCTAGGATTATCTACACCAGATTTGCTAAAGACACAGAATGAATGTGAATTAAATATCCTTCAAAATAGCAAATTGGAATCTTTAGACTCAAAAGTAATTTCTTTGATGATTTTTATGTAATTACTATTCTTATGTACCTGTTCAAGAAATGATGAGCTATCTCTACCTTTAGAACAATTAATTTTAGGCTCTTTGCATACATAGAAGGTAAATGAAGAAAACAAAACAGAATAGCAACCTGATCATAATATCTTTACTACTTTTTTGATGCAAAATAGAGAAGTAACTTCACTTAGTCATTTGAAATTTTCTGTCTGGAGAAGCATTAAATGGAAAATTCTGAGATACATACAGCAGTGTGCTGATAAATTGACAATATAGAGCCCTGATTTGCAGATTTTGACTAGTTTTTGTGATGTGATATTCTCACTATGGGCTGGTTTCAAGCTATGGCTGGTTTTAACAACTGGTTCCCAAAATTCCTGAAAGTTTAGTAATCACGTCTCACATACAACTAAATCCATAATTCTATGACTTAGTTACTGAGCCCCAGTGACAGTGACTGCAAGAAATTGGTTGTATTATGGCCACAGTGCTTCACCCCTCATGTATCCACGCCCTTCACCATGTAACCTTGTAGTGTCTTCTCAGTGATATTGAGAACCCAGCCAAGTGACTTTCTTTGACCAGTAAGCTGTTAGCAGACATGACAAAAGTGAAAGCCTGAAAAAGACCTTAATATTTTCCCCTTTCTCTTGGATTTCTGCCATTGCCATTGGAACATATTCAGGCTAGCAGAGCCTAATTGTTATGGTCATTGCAACAGATACCATCCTAAATCATTTAACAGTCAGCCAGTCCCATGACATGTGAATGAGCCCAGTTAAGATCAGAAGTGTATTTACCTGACTTACTACTGAGTACAAATACCTATGCAAGCTCAGCCTAAGTAAGTGGAACCACAGGGAAATATGAAATAAATACATTTTTAAAAATGTGTTCATTGAGGTTTTGTGGTTATTTGTTGTGTAGGATTATTTTGTCAATAGATGACTAATATAAGTGATACTATTATTTGTCAAGCTTTAATTATGACAAAAATTTACACAAGAGGCATTGTGCTTTGTGAAAGGAGATCAATAAAATTTAGGTTTGAATTTAAGATTTACCACTTATAGATAGATTGCCCTAAGAAATTTATTTAATTTCTCTCTGCCTAAGTTTTCTCACTTTAAAATTGTGGATAACTAGCTTTGCTGGATTATTGTGAACATTAAATATATAAATATTTATATGCATAACATTAATATATTTATATGCTATAATTATATTCATACATGTATTTATATCTGTTTACATCTGCATCTATAAATACAGATGGGTTTACAAAGTAGAAGTTGTGACTTTGGTATAAAAAGCAGAATGTAAAAGTTAAAACTACTTATACTGATACCATTTGAAAATAGAGGTTTATTTTCTTTATGAAGAATTGCTATAAAATGATTAAGGATTAAGGGCACATATCCAGAATCTGACTGCCTGGGGCTGATTCCCAGCTCCACCATTTTAATATTGGAAAGCACTTAGAATTATAATTTTTTTACTTACACCATACTTTATAAGAATTATCTATACTAGAATTTAATAAATGTAATAAAGCACATGGCATACAATAAGTATTCATTAAATGGTAAGTATCATGTAGTATAGCTATTTGTTTACAAAGGAAAAATGAGGTTGATATTCTGATAAAATTAATTATGATAATTTATTTTTTTAATATTAGCACAGATTTTTTGGGAGGGGAGCAGAGTGGCCAAGCCAGGTTAAGGCAGTGTTTGTAGGAGTTCCTCTAATCTCCAGAAAACAGGCCTATCAAATCATTACACTAACAGTTTCTCTGAAGAAAATTTCAACTTGGGACCCATAACCATAAATTTAGGGGATGTTTTTAAATTGATATCAGTCACATGATGTTCTTGGCATCCTCACTAGCATATTCATGCAAGCTAGCTTTCCTGCTAAGGGAAAAACTGAGGTACTTGAGGAATGCCCTTGTCAACACTCTGGCTTATGAGTCAGGATAAAACTTTTTAGATTAAGGTAAAAAAAAATCAGAAAACAAGTCAGAAAGAAAAAAGAGTTAAGGAGATAAAAGGAAATCAAAAGCAGTGCCAAGATGTTAACATGGAGTAGAATCTGCCACAGAATAGAAAGAGTGGTAGAAATATATTACAGTTCATTGTGAATTTGTACATTGTGAAGATGACTGCACATTCCTTGCTTCACAGACCATGGGCAGGTGGGGTGGGGGCATGGTCTATAACAGGTGTTTGGAATCTAGCTACCACTTCTTGGAGGAAGAGAAAAATAGGGTAGTATGTAGCTACTTAATGAGATGTGAAGTGTGGTAGGCATATATAGGCCCGAAATGGAATTGTCCTTTGGAATGTGTGCTCCCTTCCTGCAATAAGCTCCTAGGATACATCAACAAACTTGCCAAGATAAGTAAAGCTTACCAACCTCCCTCCTCAGAGACATTTATATAGGAGGACTGAGGGAGCCAGAAGAAACCTGGAACACAGTTTTAGTGACTGGGAGGTTTTAGGAGGAAAACTGGAAGACTAAGGCGAACACAGGTAGATTTAGATCTCAAGTAGGAAGTTGTGACTTTGGCACAAAAAGCAAGTCCAAAGTTCAAAATTGCTTATGTTGATGTTATTAGAAAATAAGATTTTCTTTTCTTTTTTTTTAGATTTTATTTATTCATTTTTTAGGCAGAGGGGAAGAGAAGAAGAAAGAGAGGGAGAGAAATATCAGTGTGTAGTTGCCTCTCGAGTGTCCCATACAGGGGACCTGGCCCACAACCCAGGCATGTGCCCTGACTGGGAATTGAACTGGTGACCCGCCCATGCTCAATTCACTGAGCCACACCAGCCAGGGAAGGTTTTATTTTCCATATGATGATTACTCTACAATGATAGGTTCCTGAAAAGGCATGGGATAGTAGGCAGTGAAAGACCAGGAAGAACATGCATGAAAATGATTTAATCTGACTAAGAAAGATCAAATTTGAGAAAGAAAATATGAAGAAAGTGCTGCAAAATGAGATACTTTGGAAAATATTGAATAATACAATCATATTGCATGTCCAATAATTCTTGAGAGAAAGTAGCAGAAATAAGAATTAGAAACAAGGGTAGTCCATCATGTAGCAGATTTCCTGTCATCATAGGTGCTCAATAAATGTATATAGATTGGATAAATGTATATACAGGGCTACAGAAAACTTTTTTAAATAACACCTATTTCTTAAAGGACTCTAAAAAAGTAAATCAAAAATTTTAACCAAGAAAGGAAAAACAGTCTCCTAAATACCAAGATTTGGTGAAGTTTACTCTATGACTAGAAAATGGAAATTGTGAGGAGAACAATCTGCTGTGGGGCATGAGGGTTCCTGCACTTTCTGACTCAGTGTGCTAAGAATGCAAGACACTGACTGCATTTGGCCTAGGCCATTGCTCCGTTTTGTGTTTTCAGTGAGCAACCCTGAGGAGTGAGGTGACGCCTTTTCCCAAAGACCAGGTTTACTTTCGCTTGTTATAAAAGTTGTAAATTCCTCAAGCTCAGTGTTCTTCTCCTTAAATCTAGCCCACAGCTTATAAAGCATTCATTTAGGCCTATCTGCATATATTTCAATGGGACTCAAAAGGGCATGGGGAGCCAAAGCAAACCAACAGGAAGTTCTGGCTACTGCTTTGTCATGAGTAATAAAGTTCTTTTTTTTTTTCCAATTCAGGAGTCTTACCTTTTCTGCCAGCATCTATGAAACAATAACAAATTGGCTTATTACCTTATTAACAAGGTAAAATCTAATACCTTTTGTGTGTTTTTTGACAGTAATAGAAGGATATGTCTTGTTCATAAGAAACATCTCTAATAGTAGAATGGAACAGTGCATCTTAAAACAAAGCTACTGAACTGGTATACGCAAGTATTTTGTTCAATCCATGTTCTCAAAGCTATCAAAACTATCAATGAATTAAATGGAATTGGTGTCTTTCAGATATTATTTGTGCCCCTTTTCTTTATGAATTCTACTAAAATTCTGTCTTTAGTGATTTTATTTTTCGATGGAGTCTTGCCAAACTCTATAGCTCTGCCTATTCTGTTTGGGTAAAAGTGAATTTTAACATCTAGGTCTTGATTTTTTAGTCTTTAATCAAACTCTTAAAAATTACAATGCCATTAGCCACTCATTTATAATAAAATTTAAATCACATGACTTAAATTATGGTGTTAACAAAGATGTTCACAATATAATAAATGAAAAAGCTTACAAAATTATATATACTGTTAACTTCTGAATTACAAATCTTTCTATTTATTGTTGTAGTTATAACATAGTTTGGGGTTATACATACCAAAATGTTCATAGTGGTAGGATTAAGCATGGGTTTAACCTTGTTTGTATTTTTCATATTTCTACAATCCACATGTTACTTTTATGATCATGAAAGTTCTTTAAAATAATAATCCATACTTACAACTCACTTGTAATTACTGTGAAGGATATAAGGCATGTAAAATAAAAGGAATCTTCTAGATTTATTATTTCTATACTTACTTTATCTTATAATTATTATTTATATATCTAGATTTTTTTAGTGTATATATTAGTGTATATATATATTTATGAAATATAACTGCGAATGTCCTTTAAGAGATAGGACAATTGAAAATTTTACTTTTTTTTTTTGCAAATCTAAACATTTAAAAATGAAAGCCCAGGGGGGAAAAGAAAGAATGGATAGACAATAAAAGACCAAACAGAAATTTTTCATTGTGAGAAAATGAGTATAGGGGTGAGCACTGTTAATAGGTCAAATTCTGTCCTCCCAACCCCATTTATGTCATGAAGTCCTACCCCCCAGTACCTTAGAATGTGACCTGATTTTAAAAAGGGTCTTTGTACATGTAGTCAGGTTAAGATTGGGTCATTAGAATGAGCCCTAATTCACTGTGACTGGTGTTCTTATAAAAAGTGACAAGTTTGGACACAGAAATAGGCATGCACGCAGAGTGAATACTATGTGAACATGGTTTATAATGTGTAGTTAGGACTCACTGAGATAAGGGTAGTTAGGTAGAAATAGAATCAGGCAAGCAAAAATTAAGTTTACTTAATTTTTAGCAGTCATGGAAAGAGTGTTTCAAGCAATAGGTTGTGATAAAAAGCCTCAAATGATGGGGGATCATAGAGAGGTAATGTTAGGGAAAAGATACAGTCAGTCTCTTCGGAGATGGAGTTTAAATGTTACCTCCACCACTTACTAGCTGGATCAGCTATGAAAGTCATGTCACCTCAATAAATCTCATTTTTCTCACCTATAATGAGTGAGCAATATGTGTCTTTCTTAATTTTGGTGTTAAATTATGAGCAACCAAGTGTAAATACCCTTGTGCACACATACACGTATACATAAAAGACTTAGCAAGAATAGGTGTTCAATAAGTGAAAGCTGTTATTACTGCTATAACATAGTGAAGAAAGAGGATTAGACTGTTAGGAAAAAATAGAAAAAATGAGCATTTCTATGTGCTAGGTACTGTTCTCAGAACTTAAAGGTATTAACTTAATACTAGCAACAATACTATGAAGCAGATACTATTTTGATTCCCATTTTACAAAGGAGAAAACAGGCACAAAGCAGTTATTTGCTCAAATCCACACAGATGATGAATGCAAGAGCAGGATTCAAAGGTTTTCAATACTATGCTATACTTCATCTTTTTTTCTTTTTGATTTTTAAAAAAATTTTATTGTTGTTTAAGTACAGTTGTCTGCATTTACCTCCCACAAACTGCCCCCACCCCAGCCATCCCCACCTCTCTCCCCTGATTCCACCACCCCTAGGTTTTGTTCATGTGTCTTTGAAGTTGTTCCTGAAGACCCTTCCCACCTTCCCCCCAATTATCTCCCCATACCTCCCCTCTGGTTACTATCAGTTTGTTCTTAATTTCAATGTCTCTGGTTATATTTTGCTTATTTGTTTGTTTTGTTGATTAGGTTCCACTTAAAGGTGATATCATATGGTATTTGTCCCTCACCACCTGGCTTATTTCACTTAGCATAATGCTCTCCAGTTCCATCCATGCTGTCACAAAGAATAGGAGCTCCTTCTTTCTGCTGCATAGTAATTCTATCGTGTAAATGTACCATAGTTTTTGATCCATTCGTTTACTGATGGGCACTTAGGTTGCTTCTACCACTTGGCTATTGTGAATTGTGCTGCTATAAACATTGGGGTGCATAAGTTCTAATGGATTGATGTTTCAGGGTTCTTATGGCATAATCCCAGCAGTGGAATTGCTGGGTCAAAAGGTAGTTCCATTTTTAGTTTTCTGAGGAAATTCCATAGTGTTTTCCACAGTGGCTGCACCAGTCTGCCTTCTTACCAACAGTGAACTAGGGTTCCCTTTTCTCTACATTCTCTCCAATACTTGTTTTTTATTGCTTTGTTTATAATGGGCATTCTCACCAGTGTGAAGTGGTATCTCATTGTGGTTATAATTACCATCTACCTGATGGCTAGTGATGCTGAGCATCTATTCATATGTCTCAGAGCCCTCTATATGTCCTCCTTGGAGAAGTATCTGTTCATGTCTTTTGCCCATTTTTTAACTGGGTAGTTTTTCTTCCTGGAGTGAAGTAGTGTGTATTCCTTATATATTTTGAAGATGAAACCCTTGTCCAAGGTATCATTGACAAACATGTTTTCCCATTTGGTTAGTTCACTTTTCACTTTAATGCTGTTTTCTTTAGCTGTGCAGAAGCTTTTTATTTTGATTTTGATGAAGTCCCACTTGTTTATTCTTTCCTTTATGTCCCTTACTCTAGGGGAAATATTGGTGAAAATACTGCTGCATGGGATATCTGAAATTTTCCTGCCTATGTTTAGGACTTTTATGGTGTCATGACTTATATTTAAGTCTTTTATCCACCTTGAATTTATTTTTGTGTATGGTGTAAGTTGGTGATCAAGTTTCATTTTTTGCATGTAGCTGTCCAGATATCCCAACACCATTTGTTGAAGAGGCTATTTTTTCTCCATTCTATGCTTCTGCCCCCTTTGTTGAATAATAATTGACCATAGAGACTTGGATTTATTTCTGTGCTCTCTAATCTATTCCATTGGTCTATGTGTCTGTTCTTATGCCAGTACCAGGCTGTTTTGATTACAGTGGACTTGTAATAAGTTTGATATCAAGTATTGTGATGCCTCCTACTTTATTCTTCTTTCTCAGAATTGCTGCAGCTTTCAGGGTCATTTATGGTTCCATATAAATTTTTGAAATGTTTGTTCTATATCTATGAATATGTCATTGGTACTTTAATAGGGATTGTGTTGAATCGATAATTGCTTTGGGTAGTATGGACGTTTTGATGATGTTAATTCTTCTAATCCATGAACACAGTATGTGCATCCATTTCTGTGTTCCTTGACTTCTTTCTTCAGTGTTGTATAGTTTTCTGAGTACAGGTCTTTTACCTTCTTGGTTAGGTTTATTCCTAGGTGCTTTATTTTTCTTGTTGCTATATTAAATGGGATTTTTTTCCTGATTTCTATTTCTGATATTTCATTGTTGGTGTATAAAAATACCTTTAATTTCTGAATATTTATCATTTGTATCCTGCTGTTTTGCCGGATTCACTTATTAGGTCGAGTAGTTTTTTGGTGGAGTCTACAGGATTTTCTATGTATACTATCATACTATCTGCAAACAATGGCAGTTTTGCTCCTTCCTTTCCAATTTAGATGCCTTTTATTTCTTTTTCTTGTCTGATTGCTGTGGCTAGGACTTCCATTACTATATTGAATAGGAGTGGTGAAAGCAGACATCCTTGTCTTGTTCCTTATCTTAGTGGGAAAGCTTTTAGTTTTTGTCCATTGAATATGATGTTGGCTATAGGTTTCTTGTATATGGCCTTTATTATGTTGAGGAATGCTCCCTTTATTCCCACTTTGCTGAGAGTTTTTATCGTAAATGAGTGCTATACCTTATTAAATGCTTTTCCTGCATCTATTGATATGATCATGTGATTTTTGGTTTTCCTTTTGTTTATGTGATGTATTACATTTGTAAATGTTGTACCATCCTTGCATTCCTGGGGCAAATCCCACTTGATCATGGTGTATGATCTTTTTAATGTATTGCTGGATGCAGTTTGCCAATATTTTGTTGAGGATTTTAGCATCTGTGTTCATCAGCAATATTGGCCTGTAGTTTTCTTTCTTTCTTATGTCTATATCTAGTTTGGGATTAGGATGATGTTGCCTTCATAAAAACAATTTGGGAGTTTTCTATCTTTTCAGATTTTTTGGAATAGTCTGTGAAGGATAGGGGTTAGCTCTTCCTTAAAAGCTTTGTAAAATTCTCCTGTGAAACTGTGAAGTCCAGGGATTTTGTGTGTTGGGAGTTCTTTGATTACTACTTCAGTTTTGTCAGCCGTTATTGGTCTGTTCAGGCTTTCTGCTTCTTCATCTCATTTAGAATCACAGGTGTGTTTTCAGACAGTTATTTAGTCTGTGACAGTGAATCTGTATTCCTTTTTAGTGATTATAGAATTTCTAAACAATGACTTGTTTCAGTTGAGGCAATTCTGAAAAATAGTTTTCTACCAGGCAGCATCTTCTATGGAATGTTCTTGGTCAGGAAAATATTTGTAATAAGCATGTTTGCCTTCTTAGTGATTGATTAATATATAGAATTTGCTTTTGGACTCCAGAGCAAGATAATGGGATTATGTATTCTCTACGGGGCTGGGCACAAGTACGTCTATAATTGTTCATATGGAAAATAATACAATATTTAATAAATAATAATACAAGAGTAAATTCTGAGTTTCACATACTCACAACTCTAAACCTACTTTTGATCCACCTCCGAATTTAGTTACTTGATAGTAGGCCTGAGAAATTTAATGGAGTTTTATTTTTTGACATTTTAGCCAACAAAGACATTTAAACATTTTTGGATGGCAGATTGTTGCAATAGTTTATATCAACTCACAAGAGTTAATTATTAAATTTTCAGAAATTTGGTAAGCTGTTTGCTAAGCAGAGCTTTTATTAAAAATTAAAGTGTATATCAAATCATCTATTGAAGGACATTTCTATTGTTTCCATTGTCTTGCCCACTGTGAATAATGCTACAGTGAACATAGGGTTGCATATATCTTTGTGAATAAATGTTTTCAAAACATCATGCTAGGTGAAACAAGTCAGACAGAAAAAGTCAAGAACCATATGATTTCAGTCTTATGTGGGATATAAAACTGAAAGCAACAAGTAAAGCAATAAACAAAAACCCATATGTGCAGACGACAGTATGGTGGTTACCAGAGGAAGGGAGAGTGGGAGGTAAAGGATAAAAGAAAAGGGGGTCAAATATATGGTGACATGAGAAGATCTGACTTTGGGTGGTGGGCACATAATGCAATATACTGATGATATACCAGAGCATTGTACACCTGAAACCTATATAATTTTATTAACCAGTGTCACCCCAATAAATTTAATTAACAAAAATTAAATTATATAAAAGTACAAGTAATGTATAAGCAAAGGTTATAAAAAACCAAAACACATTATTTTGCTACATTTTTACTATTATCTCTGTTCTTAAAATTGCTGACATTTGTTTTATTTGTATAGAGGAAAAACCAAAGAACAGTATGCTGTTGCACATCTCTTCTAAACTTTGTGTTCAGTGACATCGACTTGGTAGTTGAAATCAGTCAAAGTGGGAGTATTTATTCCACAGATGTGAGCTAACTAAGGCTACAAATCAGGGATCCCTCTGCTCCCTCCCAGCTGACTGTTAAACTTTCATTAGTACATTACTACAAAGCTAACGGACTCTGCGTCAATGCTCACACTTACCTTAGTGCTATCACTTGAACTGCTATATGTAGTATTTCAGAAATACAGTTGAAACATTATTGGCCAGTAGTTGGTATTATTAAAGACATACGTTGCTTAGAGAAGCCTTCTGTGCCATTTCAGAGATCTCAGATCATTAAAGTGCCCATTTTATTTTCCTTCAAATACAGCGTGATAATGTTTGCTCTTGTTTGAAGAAACTAATCATCAACTTCAATTGTTGATTCTCTGAAACTTTTGTTGTTTCAACTATTTGAAATTTTAATTATATTTGTGTATTCATAAAAATCATTTTTATTCTCCGAACTTATTTCTTTTCAACTCAACTGTTTTTTAGCCTGTCCCCACCAGAGCCTATGTGCAAGATGACACTTTGAAAAAGGGATAGCAGTGGTGAAAAGTTTCTTTAGAAACCAAAGTGAGACTTAAACTTTGCAATAGGGAGAGGACAAGAAGGAGTCAAAAGGAAGGAGAGGCATTGTTGTCTAATGGCTCAGGGCAGAGGCTCTAAAATCAAACTGTTAGGATTCCAATTCCAGCTCTGCCAATTTCTATGGTGAGACTTTGAGCAAGTTACACATAGCCTCTCTGTGCCTTAGTTTCCACCTCTATAAAATGGGGATAATAATTGGATCCATTCCATGTAGTTGTTGTGCAATAATAAATGTAATGAATGTAGTAATGCAGAAAATTACCTAGTATATGATAGGTATAATGTCAATACTTGTAACTATTCTCTCTTTGTACAAAGGATGGGTTTTCTAATTCCAAAACAACAGGAAGTTGGGTCTTTCATTTCTTACACACTTTTTTTTTAAGAACAGGGCTTTTTTTTAGTTTTTTAAATTATAGTTATTTATTTTTAGAGAGAGAGGAAGGGAGGGAGAAAGAGAGGGAGAGAAACATCAATGTGTGGTTGCCTCTCACATGGCACCTATTGGGGACCTGGTCCAAAACCCAGGCATGTGCCCTGACTGGGAATCGAACCAATGACCCCTTGATTCTCAGCCTGCACTGAACCCACTGAGCTTACACCAGCCAGGGCTCTTACACACTTTTAGTCAAGACTCTGTTTAGTTAATATCTAAGGTAGCTCATATATTCATTCTATGGAAAAATTTAAACTTTGGGGCAAGTGTGCCCCAAAGTACTATTTCTCAGTTTTTAATTATGCACACATTATATGAACTGTTACAGTTGGAAAATAGATAAGCATAATGGAACTGGAAAATTTATTAATCTATCTGAATGGGCTGCATACAAATCAATTGTGCACTGACCTACTTGGATCATTTAAGAGAGCCAACTAAATGGCATCATATGGGAGCAGGAGCAGGTGGTTGTTTGGTCATATGTAGACGAAGCCCTTAGGATGACCCACTTGGTATGAAAGCCCAAAAGAGAGAGTTGACTTCTCCTAAAGTTAATATTTTTAAATATGGTTTAAGAACTGTGAATCTTTATTTAATAGTTATTGTATAATTAAATATACAGGATCCCAATGGAGTCGTCCTTATTTTTTTTTCACATTTCTCTATTATCTAGTGACTCAGAAGTAATTATGGGTGAGAATAATTTAATTTGAGGTTTTAGATGTAACCAAAGTTTAAAAACATTACACACACCCACACACACATAGCAAAATACAGTTTAGTGGTGTTTTTATGAAATACTAATGACAATGGCAGTGTACTATTTACTTTTGTTCTACGCTATTAAGAAATGCATTGGCTGCAACTAAAACTTGTTTTTATTTTCTTATTTAGAGATTATGATTATTAGTATGTCTTGGGTATATCTAGCTTCCTGGGTAATATGTTTTCATAGGAGGAAAATTATAGACACTTGTTTACTAAGTTGTACTAAACACAAATCTCATACATTGTTATTTCAATTACATAGCAATCACCTGACCAAGTTTAGGTATACAAATAATAGGCCAACTGATTATCATTATTGGTTTGTAATGATTACCCAAGATTTTTTATTCCAACATTAACTCTCACCTTTTTGTGCTAAGGTGCAAAAATACCTCAGATAATGAAAACCATAGGTAAGAAAAGCCACACAATTATTTTGGGGCTGAATTTATTGGTATAGCTGGTATGACTCATGGATGACTTAGGGAAGTGTTTAGTTATATTATTTATATGGAGTCTCTTCTCTTCCACTAGCTGTCTAGTAGATACAATCATAATTAAAGAAATTATGTACTTTGTTTCACCTGTAGGGTTATCTTTAATTATTATAATTATTTCTTTATTTATAAATAATTATTTCTTTAGTTGTCATCAAGTAGGCATCTGAATGTAGGGAGAAAATATTTTTTTAATGTGAATAAGGTATAGTGATATGGTAAAGGCCCTGAAAAAAGAGTTAACTATCAATTCAGTGTCATTATTAGAATTTTATTTTAGATGATTTAACAGCTTTCTTGTGAGTTGAAGCTAAATGTTTGTTTTAGAAATGCAGCCTGGGGTGCATACATGCACTGTGTATGTGCACACACACATGAGTATCCTGAGTAGTGTCTTGCAGGAGCCCCATGACCTTGTCATTGTTTTGTGAAAGATTGACTATATTTACATATGATATCAGGGACTGCTGATTTTTTAGGAGTAGACACTCTATGACACCTCAGACTCTAGGAACATGCACAATCCTATTTATTTTATGTCCCCTTCTTATTGCTCTGGCTTTTTTTTTTTTTTTTGCACCATCCTTCTTTTTTCTCTGTCTACAGACTTTCTGTTCTGTGCATGTTTTTATCCTTTTCTGCATGGCTAGTTCAGGTAGCAGACATGTAAGAAGGTTTTGTGCAATGTGTGCCCTCCTGCCATGTCATTCTGATTTTTCTGGATATGTCACCTGTGTACAAGAAGGCTTTTGATGGCTCAGTTTGTGTCTCACTCATATAGAATGATGCACCCAGTGCCTTAGTTATACTTATACACATAAGGGCAACAGTTACCAAATTGTTACATTTATAAATACAAATAATAAAATAAAGCAACAAACAATACCAAAAGGAGAAAGAATTGAAGTCCACAATAAATAAATTGTTGCATCCTTGTCATTCTTCCCCTAACCACTAAAAATATCCATCATTGTATCACAACTAAGGACAGCAGCTGAAATAACTTATGTGTTTACATAGGGAAAAGAGGACCAAATGGGAAATCAGAAAATTTATGAGCTAAAAGATTGACTGGAAGCAACTGTCTCATTTTTCCAACAGAAAGTGAGACATATATTAAGAGAACTGATTTTAGATTATGGTTCGAAGGTAATTCAGTGAAGAAAGATAGTCTTTTTAACAAATGGTGCTGGACAATTAGAAGTTTATATCTACTCCCCACAAAGGAACTGCAATCTGTACCTTGCTCTATATACAAAGATTACATTAAAGGGGATCATAAATTTAAATGTAAAACTATAAGACTTCTATAAGAAAATCTTTGTGATCTTGTGTTAGGCGAACAGTTTTTCAACATGACACCAAAAGCACAATCCATAAAAATAGAGTTTTATCAGAATGAAAAACTTCAGCTCTGCAAAAGGCACTTTTAGGTAAATGGAAAGAAAGTCACAGACTGGGGCTGGGGGGCGGGAGGGAGATACTTAAAATGCATATGCCTGGTACACAACTTGTAGCCAGCATTTATAAGTTACTCTCAAAGCTCAATAGTGAGGAAACCAACAGCTCAAAAATGTATACAAATATTAATAAACACTTTAAAATATGCTCAACATTTTAAATTAGGTAAATGCAAATTCAAACCACTATGAGTTATCACCACACACCTGTAAAAATAGCTAAATTTTTTTAAAAAACTAATTATGCTAAGTGTTTTTAAAAATATATGGATGTACTGGAACTCTGGTAACAGTGATGATGGGAATGTAAAATGGTACAACCATTCTGAAAAACAGATAGCAGGGGTTTATTTTTCTTTTTAAAACTTAACCATTCACGTACCATATGATTCAGCCACCCTACTCCTATTTACCTAAGGGGAATAAAAGGATTTAATCATATAAAGACTTGTGACAAATATTCACAGCAATGTTATTTGTAACAGCCCAAACTGAAAATAACCCAAATATTCATGAATAGGCTAATAGATAAAGAAACTGTGTTGTATAACAACATGGGTGAGTCTCAAGATGATTATGCTGGGTGAAAAAAAAAAACAGTACAAAAGTACCTACTGATTTCACAGCTATAATGCATTTATATTACAGCCAGATTTATAGGGACAGAAAGCAAATCAGTGATGGCCAAGGAATAAAGCAGCAGTGGGAATGTGGGGAGAGGAGTGGAAGGGAGAAAGTACAAAGGAGCATGAGAAAACTATTGGAAACAATTACTATTTTGATTGCATTGATAGTTTCGTGGGATACATATGCGTATGTCAACATGTGTAAAATTGGGTCCTGGCCAGGTAGCTCAGTTGGTTAGAGCATCATCCTGACCCAACAAGGTTGCAGGTTTGATCCCTGGTCAGAGCACGTACAAGAATAAACCAATACATAAAAAAGTGGAGCATATTGATCTCTCTCTCATCTCCTCTTTCTGTAAGTCACATTAAAATTTTTTAAATTGTATTCTTCAAGTATGTACATTTATTTTATGTTGATTATACCTCAAAAAACCTGCTGGAAATTATGCATTTTGACCTTGCCAAATATTGTTTTCTTATGTGAGAAATTTTCTTTGTAGGAGCTAATTCTTTCAATGGACCCAGTTATAGGCATCACAGATTTTTTAAAAGTTCTTAATTATGAAACAATAGTAATGATAAGGTCTCTGAAAAGTTTATTGCTACAGAACAAATTTTATTTAAAAAATTTTATTTTACCTTCTATTATCAATCAAGGAAGTGCCAACTAGATAGCAAATTAGTAAAACATAATGATTTTGTCCAAATTATGAGAGATGTGTTGGCTTATTGCCAGTTCTGCAGTGCATAATTTTAAATGAAATAAATAAAAATAAAGTCTAAAAAGATGCTAAGCTTAAATTTGCATTTCAATTCTTAACAAACTTATGAGCATCATGTAGACTTTTGGATACCTGGGAAGATTTATGAATAAACTTAACTTGGCAAATATAATTATATTTTGAAACACACAGGGCTGGGCCATGACCAATTGACTTAGATTCAGGGATTGAATACCGGACCTTTATGGTGATATTAATAGAAACTCAATTAGAAAAATTAATGTTTTTTCTCCTAAGGATAACAGGCATATAAGACACTATTACTAGAAGAGATTTAAGTCTCACTGGAGAAAGCTGAATGGGGATATTTACATTTTATTTACATTTAACTAATGGAAAACACTGGGCAGGAACCAAATTCCCTGAACCTTATCTGTAGTCACTTTTAAGGACATCTTCTTCTCATCTGTCTCCTCAAATGTTCCAAGTTTTTTATTAATGGTTTGTGAAACAAAGGAAGGAAAACAAATTGCTGAAAGCAGAACATTTACAACTTTCCCACAATAATTTGTCAAGATAACCCAGTACACAACCCACTACCATGCCAGTTCTAAACCTCTGTTGAATTGGTGATAATGTATGTAGCCTGGAGTTTAAGAATTTAATTCAGTTATTAAACTCCTTTCACTAAATCTTAATATTCCTTACTCTTAAACTGAAATTATGCAATAAAAAATAATCATGACCAGTACTTTTCAGGTACATAGAACATATGTTTCAAGGTATCCTGCTTTAGAACACTTAAATTTAATCTTTACAAGATTAATAAAATCTGTGTTTATCTTCTTACAGAGAAGGAACCCAGGCACCAAGAAACTAAGTAATTTTCTCTTGGTCACACTATTACTGAGTTTGTAGAATTATGATTTGAACCCAGATCTTTGATTTTCAACTACATACCTTTCCCACTAGATGATTCCTCATTTCCTCTACCTGTGTTAGTAAGCACCCTTTGATACTTTGGGTCAATCAGGAAGAAGAAATATAAATGAATATCCATGAAAGGTGTATCCATTCCAGAATAGGGGAATTTCTGTAAGATAAATAAGCAAAATTTTTAGCAAATAAATGACAAATAATAATAATTAAAACATTTTTGTTATCCAGTAAAACATATCAGAGAGACTTATCAACCAAATGCAATTTGAAGATCCTGTTTAAATCCTGATTAAGAAAACTAGAGGAAACTAAAGTAGTCCAAATATGAACCTCTTAAATTGCTGTGTGCCCTATCACAGTAAGTATTTGGGGATAGAAAGTTAACAATCTGCCTGGTATGTATATATATGATTATTGATTGGTTGACATGTTAGCCTAGGCAACTTCTAAGATTCCTTTCTTTTTTCCTATTAACTATATTAATTACTGACTTTATTAAACTCTTCCAATATTACCCATTTTGACTATAACATTATTTAACTTCCTAACTGTTAATCATCTGACATCTTTCCTATACATTTTACTTGTTTCTCTCCCACTGAATTGTAGGCCCTAAAGTCAAGAATATCTCTCTTTTGTATACTGCTATATTAATTTCTTTGTGAAAATACTAATTCCAAAATTATTAGAATAAAACTACTTAATAGGAATTGTACCCAAGTATGGTAGATATTGTTTCCAAAGATGGTCAGGACTATATCTCCCATTCCACATGCTCCTTTGTAAAGAGGCCTTACTACTCACCCATCAAGAACTGAAGTTTCTCTTTCTCTACTGCCTGATTCTGGGCTGGGCCTGTGACTGAGTTTGGCAAACAATGTGATGAAAGCGAGGCTGTGTTCCAATGCTGGACCTTGAGAGAGTGTCTGCTTCTTCCTTCTTAGTGTCCAGAACTACCATGTAAAGAGATCCAGCTACTCTACTGGAGAGATGGAGAGACCATAGAAAAAAGTGATGCTCATCCATTCCTTAATTGTTCTATTTATCTCAGTTGAGCTAACAGATATGTTAATGAAGCCATCTTAGATATTCAGGCCACAGTTAAATAACTGTGCCACAATTGAACAGAACTTGCAACTGATCCATCTGCTGAATGCAGCCAAGGGAATGACCCCAACTGAAGCCACGTGGTAAAGAAGAACTATTCAAATGAACTCCACCCAAATTATTGAGCAGATATAATGATTGTTGTTTTAAGTCAATAATTTGAGAGCAACTTGTAATATAGCAATAGATAACTTGGAGTATGCAGGCTAAAACAGCAAGATGTTGTCATGTCCTCTGTAAGTCTTTAACCTATGCTTAAGCCTGATTTAAATCCTGCAAGAAAGTATTAGACCAATAAGTGTTCACTACATCATCCAACTAGCTCCAGATATGTGAAGACTGAGAAAAAGCCATAACACTGAAACAGAGATACACTGCAAGGACTTTGCATTTGAGCAAGTAAGATAGTCCTTAACTGGGATAAACTTAAGTGTTTCACAACAGCATATAGTGGAAGGAAGAGAGACAAGGCTATGAAATAGCCTCATCTTTTATGGCTGAAATGGTGAGACATCGATGTTATTACAGTTTTCTTTCTTTTATTATTTTTCAAAAAGAGAAATGTGTGGATATTAAATAATACCATAGAAAGTAGAGAAACTTCCAAAGACAAAAATATATACACATATATATTTCTACAGATTTGGGGAACCATGACCATATAAAAATTTTTTTCTTTTTTTAAAAATATATTTTATTGATTATGCTATTACAGTTGTCCCATTTTCCCCCTTCACTCCCCTCTACCCTGCACACCCTCTCCCACCCACATTCCCCCCTTTAGTTCATATCCATGTGTCATAAGTTCTTTAGCTTCTACATTTTCCATACTATTCTTACCCTCCCCCTGTCTATTTTCTATCTACCACCTATGCTACTTATTCTCTGTACCCTTTTCCCCTCTCTACTCCTCCCACTCCCCTGTTGCTAACCCTCCATGTGATCTCCATTTCTGTAGTTCTGTTCCTGTTGTAGTTGTTTGCTTGGTTTGTTTTTGTTTTAGGTGTGGTTGTTAATAATTGTGAGTTTGCTGTCATTTTACTATACATGTTTTTTATCTTCTTTTTCTTAGATAAGTCCCTTTAACATTTCATAAAATAAGGGCTTGGTGATGATGGACTCCTTTAACTTGACCTTATCTAAGAAGTACTTTATCTGCCCTTCCATTCTAAATGAAATCTTTGCTGGATAGAGCAATCTGGGATGTAGGTCCTTGCCTTTCATAACTTGGAATACTTCTTTCCAGCCCCTTCTGGCCTGCAAAGTCTCTTTTGAGAAATCAGCTGACAGTCTGATGGGAACTCCTTTGTAGGTTACTGTCCCCTTATCTCTTGCTGCTTCTAGGATTCTCTCCTTCATTTTTACCTTGGCTAATGTAATTATGATGTGCCTTGGTGTGTTCCTCCTTGGGTCCAACTTCTTTGGGACTCTCTGAGCTTCCTGGACTTCCTGGAAGTCTATTTCCTTTGCCAGATTGGGGAAGTTCTCCTTTATTATTTGTTCAAATAACTTTTCCACTTGTTGCTCTTCTTCTTCCTTTTCTGGTACCCCTATAATTTGGATGTTGGAATGTTTAAAGATGTCCTGGAGGTTCCTAAGCCTCTCCTCAATTTTTGAACTCTTATTTCTGCATTCTTTCCTGTTTGCTTGTTTCTTTCTTCCTTCTGGTCCACTCTATTATTTTGAGTCCCAGTTTCCTTCCCATCATTATTGGTTCCCTGTGCATTTTCCTTCATTTCTCTTGTCATAGCCTTCATTTTTTCATCTAATTTGTGACTAAATTCAACCAATTCTGTGAGCATCCTGATCACCGGTGCTTTGAACTGTGCATCTGTTAGGTTGGCTATCTCTTGGTCGCTTAAAAGTATTGACTCTGGAGCTTGATTTGTACTGCCATTTGAGCCATTTTTTTGTGGGGGTGTCTGGTCACACCTGTTATAGAGTGAGGGGCGGAGGCTTAGGTATTCTCCAAGGCAGGGCAACCCAGTTGTTGGGTTGTGAAGTTGTATGTGGGGGCGGGGTCTGAGGGGAAACAATGGCACTTGCTCCTCTCTCTGTTGGATTTCAGTCCCTCCCACCACTTCCCCCAAGCTAACTGGGCCTTTCTGGTGCTGATTCCCTTGTGGTTGGGCTTGTGTACATTCTAGGACCCCGTGGGTCTCTCCAACAGACACTTCTGTGAGGCTGGGAGTCTCTCCCTGTGCCCCAACCCCCACAAGTGTTTTCAATCAATGTCCCAAGACTCTATTTCCCAGCTTTGGGACCCTGGATTGTGCAGTCTGTCTCACTGCCCAGTTTTCCCTGGTTTGCACACAAATGTGGCCCAGACAGCCAGGTGTCTTGAGCACAGTGCCTTCCTTCACAGTCGCTACCTTACTGGGTCTGCCAGCCACCTGTGCACCCAGGGTCTGCCCTTTGCAGTTTTGCAGGATGCCTTTCAAGCCCAGGATGTGTTATGGGTCTGGTGCCACCGCTTTTTGTGCCGTGACCCCTCTCCACCCAGCTGCCCAATTCTGCCCCTCCTACCAGTCTGGATGAATGTGTATATTTTAACTCCTTGGTTGTCCGACTTCCATACAGTTCAGTTTTCTGTCAGATCTTGTTGTTATCTTGTTTCTAAATTGTTGCTGACCTTATTTTAGTTGTGCGAGTAGGCACAGTGTGTCTACCTATACCTCCATCTTGGCTGGAAGTCTGAAAATTTTTTTTAATTTTATTTTTTTATCCTCATCAAAGGACATTTTTTTCATTGCTTTTTAGAGAGAGAAAGGAGTAGAGAGAACATCAATGTGAGAGAAAATCATCAATTGGTTGCCTCCTATACATGCCCATACTGGGGAACATACTCACTTGGGCCAGGGATTGAACCCACAACCCAGGCATATGCCCTGACTGGAAATTGAACCTGCAACCTTTTGGTTATAGGTGATGCTCCAACCAATTGATCCACATTGGCCAGGACAA
The DNA here is from genome assembly GCA_004024845.1 of Tonatia bakeri. Lineage (NCBI taxonomy): Eukaryota > Metazoa > Chordata > Mammalia > Chiroptera > Phyllostomidae > Tonatia > Tonatia bakeri. Next base: position 67,221 of record PVIA01004693.1, read on the forward strand.
CCACATGTACTTTTGCTTTTAGTATCTGCACACTTATTATCCTGATGAAATACTACACAATCCTAGATTCTTAGCTGTGGTGGTGGTGGTTGACATTATCACCACTGTAATCATCCTCCATTTCAGGAAGGAGGACCTGAGTGGAAGGTAGTGATACCTTCCACGCAGGGAGAGAAAAAGGACACAGAGAGGGAGACAGAGCAAAAGAAGAAGAGAGAAGGTAGACAAAGGAATGAAATGGTAAGAACTCTTGGCAAAGACTGAGAGAGGTAAGGGGAATGAGGGTCATAGAAATAATAAAATAGCATACGATTTGCAAAGAAATTTGCTGTTCATAAGGAACATTAATGTATGTTATCTAATCTTTTTAAACCAGCTAATGGTATTTTATTATCTATATTAATGGATGAGGAAATATGGATGGGGCTGAAAGACTGTTACTTGATTATTATTTTTTTCTGTTAAAAATATTTATTGAATACATGCCTTGTCCCAGTCACTATGCTAAGTGCTAGAAAAATAATTGTTAGCAAAATAAACACAGCTTCTGCCCTTATAATTTAAAGTCTGGTAGGGAAGAAAAACATTCAAATAATCACAAAACAACTGTAAATCTGCAACATGTTCAAGAAAGATGGTACTATGAAAACATTGAAATAAAGATTTGATCCTGTCAGAGAATTCTGACAGATTTTTAGATAAATTGCTTAAGTCTGTTTTAAGAATATATTTTATCCAAATATGGTGGTACATTAAAGAATTAATAAATATTTTCAAACCACTCTTACCTTTTTACCATTAAGTAAGTTTTCCAAGTAAGAAATGAAAACTTGGCTTTATTTCTATGCACAGCACTGTGCCTCTACAGTGCCACCATTTACTGGATCAGGATTCTGTCTTCTGTAGCCTTTGGTCAAGAACTGGCCAACAAGGAATGCCTGGAGAGAGAGGGCCACATGGGGTGAACTCACTCTAGACATGAGGACTTAACCACCAGTTATTTGCTCAGCTATGAAAGTGTAACTCAGCTGTCAGCCAGATAATTAAAGTCTGTGCCTCTAATCCCTAGGTTTGCCCCTTTTAGATATCTCTAAATAAATGTTAGCTTTACATACCACAAAATAGAGTAGACTGTGGTCAAATAAGAATTGTGTTCACAAACTTCTGCTCTAGAAGAAAAGTGTGCAGTGTAACCACTGAACATCAGGTAGCACTCCCACTCTAAGGACATAAAACCTAAATGAACAGTCTTCTCAAATAACCCCAAATGGTTTCAGATTGTTAATTCATTAATTCTTCTAACAGCCATGGCCAAGTTTGATAAGAATAAACAGGAAACTACAATACAAAGAGTTGAACTGATGCACTCTGGGTTCCTCAAACTAAACAAGCACCAGAGTTGTAAAGTTCATTTTTCTCAATTTAAACAGAAGGGTTTCTGAATGAAATGGCCACTGTTGACCTGTCATAGAAATGTTCATTTTTACCCTAAGTGCTAATTAATCTATGAAATAATTTGTTTCTTCTTCCCCCACATTTAATTTGAGAATCTTCACACTTAGATATCCTTTGCAGGCTTTGATTATTACCTAAAACTGGAGTTTGGGCTCTTAAAATAATTCTTTTGTCTTATGTTATTTTGATAAATAATAATTCCATGTGATAGTATTTGATCATAAGTTTCAACACTACTGTCTTTTCAGTCCATCCTACTTGTCTTCCCATATCTTTCTAATCTCTATTCAGTACATTCTCAGCTCTCTTACAGTTACTGATTTTTTAAAATTCCACTGTAGCAAGAAAACATACTTTGTATGAATAATGTCCTTTATTGGTGAACACATGATGTACACTTGAAAATCATGTGTATTCTGTAGTTACTGGGAGTATCATTTAAGCCCAGGTGGGCTTATTAACAGAGCCATTCACATCACTTATGTCTTTACTGAATTTTGCCTAGATTATCTATCAACTGCTGAGAGACTGCTGTTGATATCTCTATGATAGTGAAGTTGTCTATGCCTCCCTTTAAATCTGTCAATTTTAGTTTCACATATTTTATTTTATTTTTTATTTAATCTTTATTATATTTTTCCATTACCATTTAGTCTCTTACACCCCTTCCCCCTCAGCAGTCATTTAGCTGTTGTCCATGTCCTTGAGTCCTTTTTCTTTTTGTTCAGTCCCTCCACGCCCTAGCCACCACCCCCCACAACCCTTCACTAGCTGTCAGATGTTCTCCATCTATGAGCCTGGCTCTGTTTTGCTTGTTCAGTTTGTTCATTAGATTCCACATATGAGTGAAATCATATGGTATTTGTTTTTCTCTGACTGGTTTGTTTCACTTAGCATAATGTTCTCCAGGTTCATCCATACTGTTGCAAAGGGTAAAATTTTCCTTTTTTATGTCTGAGTAGAATTCCATTGGGTAAATGTCTCATACCTGTCTCATCCATGTTGATGGACACTTGAACTACTTTCATATCTTAGTGATTGTCAATAACACTGCAATAAACATTATGGTATTATTAGCTATATATATATTTATGACTCTTATTTCTCTCATGAGTTAAACTTTTATCTTTATGAAATGTTCCTTTTTATCTCTGGTTGTCTTGAAGTCTTATTTTATGTTATTGTGTGCTTTCCCCCCACCCAACTTTCTTATACTTGTTTGCATTAGTATATTTTTTCTATCCATTTACTTTCAACCTATTTGTCTGTATTTAAAAGTTTATTCTTGCCCTGCTGGTGTAGCTCAGTGGATTGAGCATGGGCCTGGGAACCAAAATGTTGCTTGTTCAATTTCCAGTCAGGGTACATGCCTGGGTTGCAGGCCGGGTCCCCATTAGGGGGTGTACAAGAAGCAACCACACATCAGTGTTTCTCTCCCTCTCTTTCTCCTTCCTTTCCCCTCTCTCTAAAAATAAATAAATAAAATCTTTAAAAAATAAAAGTTTATTCTTTTAGATAGCATGTATTTGGGCCTTTCTTGGTCAATCCTTTGTGATTATCCATAATTTTTATTTGGAGCATTGAGTTCACTAACATTTATTATACTTGTTTATATGATTAGATTTAATTTTATTTTTGCTTTCCCCCCTTTGTTTTGATTCCCTTTGGTCCTCCTTTACTACCTTCTTTTGGACTACTTGAATTTTTTTAGAATTCCATTTTAATATCTTTTGATTTTTTATCTATACCTCTAAATATACACAGTAAACACTTAACAGCATGGTTAGAGTCAGCATTATCTAATTAAAATGTATAAACCTTGTACCTGTATAGACTGATTTATTGCAAATCTCCATTTTTTATACTGTGGTCATCATTATGACATATATATAATTAAACCCTACCACACAATGGTATAATATTTTTAAAACAGTCACTTGTTTTATTAAGGAACAGAAGGTATAATCTTTTATATTTACCAACATATTTACAATTTCAGATTCTATTTATTTTTTCAAGTTCTGAGTTTCCATCTAATAGTATTCGTCGTCACTCTGAGAGCCGCCTTGAGAATTTCTTGTAATGTAGATTATCTGACAATGAAGTATCTTCACTTATCTCAAAATATCTTTATTTTACCTTTAGTTTTAAAGGATATTTTCACTTAGTGTATCATTCTCGGTTGATAGGTTTTTCCTTTCAGCACTTTAGAGATTTTGTGTTGGTAGTTGTTGCACAGGTTTTGAATATATTAACACCATTAAATTGTATGGTTAAGTGAGTGAATTATATGATATAGGAATTATATCTCAATAAATTTATTTTTAAACAATTTTGTTTCATTATCTTCTGGTCTCCATTGTTTGTGAGAAGGCATGGGCAGTTGTCTGATCATTGGTTCCCCATGTTTATAGGTCATTTTTCTCTGGCTGCCTTTAATAGTTTCTGGATTTCTCCTTTATTGAATTACACACTCCCCCTCCCTCACACACATGGTTAACTTCCTTTGGCCATGGCTGTCCTGGACCCTGTCCTCTGGTTCTTCATGTCAGAAAGACTACTGGTCTTCTATTGGAGTTTTAGGCCCTGAAGTGCCTACTGTGGCTTTACCTCAAGCCCAAGTCCTTTTTATTTCTACCTTGTTAATTTTTACACATTGCTCATGACTTAGCTTAATTATCATCTTTTTCAAAAAGATTCTCTGAATCTCTATATTCAGCTAAATGTGTCCGGGAGTTCAGAATGCATTTGGCTGTATTTAATAGGAAATACTATTACAGTGACTTGAAAAAAATCAGGTAGGTTTTCTTTCCTAATATGAAATTTAGAGGTAGTCAATTGAAAGTCAACACAGCAGCTCAGATAGAACATTAGAAACTAGGTTTTTGTCTATTTGCACTTCTATCTGCATAAAGCTTTTGTCCTTATAGCTTCAAAATGAAAGTTATATCCCTAGTCATTATATTCATTTCACAGGTAGAAGAAAAGGCAAGGACAGTTGAGGAGGTTTCCAACTCAACCTGGTTTGCCTAGGTTACACTGAAAGCCCAGATTTCCATCAGTTGAAACAAAAACTCACATGAGATACACCTATGGTTTTTGCTTCTCATGCTTAGATAATATCCTATAGAAACCAGAGCTTATTCATCCTTCTGCAGAGTTAAGCTCTGAGCTGTGGTCACGGCTCATATTCACAATTTTGGAGTGTGATTACATATGGCTAGATTCCCTGAGTCATGGCATTAACAGTTTAGTTGATTATTTCCAGGGACTATCCCAGAATTTACTTAGTAACTTTTCCTGAGAATGGCTTAGTTAAATATTGATATCATCTTGGTTACTTTACCAAGTTTTTTAAGTAATTGTTCAACATTTATCTTACAAAGTAAAGTACATATAGTAAAGAGCAAAATCAAAATACATATTGCTTTTAATGTTCTCAAAGGTAAGTACAAATAGTAAAGTAAAATCAAATAAGCACAAAGAAATCTTAAATTTCTGATAGATCCAATTAATTTAAAAAGCTTAAATACAAATATACTGAAATTAAAACACAGGACCATTTATATTTATGTTAATCATACTAGAAAGAAATTTAGATGTTATTTTAATTAGGAAACATATCTTTCATGTAGGTGTAGTTGTCTTAACCAGACTGTTTCTGTTATCAAAAGAGTTTAAGGACATAAACAAATCATCAATATTAATTATGAGTTCTAAGACAATCAAAATATATTTCTAGCTTGTTTATAACTTGCTTCCTTCAAAACAAAATAATATTTCATAGTCTTAGGAACAGAATATAGATCTTTCCATGATAAACATACCAGTATATAATCTGGCTAAAAACATGTAAGGTCTTTCTTCCATAACCTGGTATTATATAAGCATAGTGTGGGATGCGTAATATGTATACAGTGTTGTAGAAACACAAAACAATCATAATAGTCGCTAGCATTTCTTGTCTTTGCTTCAATTTTTTCTTTCCACTTTGGCCATGAACCAATGAATACAAAGAGTGAACACTAATAAAGTAACCCCTGCCCTTTAATGAAGGCACTTGTCATATATTTTCTTCCATGCCTAATTATTATTTGACACAAATGCTTCTCAGCCACATTTCCGTAATGTAAAATGTGTCTTCAACTGACAGTTTGCATTCTTCACCACCACCTCCAGCCCACCTCTCCTCCTTCTGTGAGTTGTTATGGACCCAATGTTTGTGTCCCCAAAATTCGCATGCTGAACCTCTAACATACAGTGTGGCTATATTTGTAAATGGGCCTATAAGGAAATAAAGTTAAATGAGTTTAAAAGAGGAAGCCCCTGATCTGATAGAACTAATGTCATTATAAGAAGACATACCAGAGGGCTTGACCTTCACCCCAATTCACAAAGAAGGGGCCATGTGAGCACAGAGTAAAATGGGAGCCATCTACAAACCCAGAAAAGTCCTCAGAATGAAACCTTCCTTGATGGCATCTTGATCTTGGGCTTCCCAGCCTCTGGAACTGTAAGAAATAAGTTTCTGTGTAAGCCTCCTAGTCTGTAGTGTTTTCGTATGGCAGCCCAAATGGCCATAACAATATACCATGGTTCCTTGAGTAGCTCTAGATGTATTTCTCTTGGTTGAATTAGTGATAGTGGTAGGAGAAACTACTGTGTGTGTAACATTGAAATCTTATGGCTGCTTTGTTTGCTTCTTGATTGGCTGTATACTATTGGAGTATCTCAATACAGCTTAAAAATTTTTTTATATTAAAATCTAGCTGTTTTTTTTTTCTTTTTTTCTCAGTGGTTCCAACTAGTTGGCACAGTTGATGCTATTAACTTGTTCAGAAACACATGTCTTTTCCTGGTGTTCAGAAGCAACTGAGTCTCTATGCTCTTTTCATTTGTTCCTTTTTTCCACCCCTGCTAAATTGATGATACATGGTTGCCTTTTTATTGTTATGCTGAGGTTTGTTTTGTCACCTCACACTTTTCGTTCGTTAGAAAAACACAGAACAGATGATAAATAGTCATTGGTAAAGTAGTGTGTTTAACAAAATGCAACAATATGTTTCATAGAAAATGTCATGGCATAAACACATAGTGTCTCAAGCAAAAGAATTTAAAGGTCCTGTGTGTGAGGAAAAAGCATCACTTTTTTAAGCCATGGGACAGACATCATTTTAGCCTGTTTTTTAAACATTGGTCAAAAGGGCAAAAGAATGATTAAATACCCATCCATCCAAAGTCCCAATGCCTTCCTTGTACAATTCCATAAGACCCTATACACACTTCTGTAATATCACTTAATACACTGAAATTACCTTTTTTCCTGTTTATGTCCTTCCAGAAATGGAATCTCCCTGAAGTTAGGGGTTTAACCTTAGCCTTCCTTTTCCATCATTTAGCATAGCACATTGCTCATACAAGGCTTTCAAACATTTGTTGTATTGAATTAAATTTTAAAAACATTTGGTAGATCTGTTTATATGAAGCCAGCATATATAATTGCTTAACATTGAAAAAGCAGTATTTTCTTCTCCTACTGTTCACACTCCAAGGCATCCATTTAATTGTACACAGTAGATATTTTCCCACCTAATTAAACTGAATGTGCATAGATAGGATCTTAGGAGCAACTGAATTTTTAAGCAAATTTGAACAGTTCAAAGATGATTAATTGCTGGGTTACTTTTGTCTATGAGAAAAGCTAAAGAGAACTCTTTTGCTCCATCAAATAGAAGGGCTAATTAAAGAAATGAGAGGCTAAGTATGGTCAACCTGGCATCTTCCTTTCCTGAATGAAAAGAAGCCTGGTCACAGGGACCAAATTGAATACAAAGTATTTAGTATTCAACAGTAAGGGAGTCAAAATAGGAGAATAGATTTACTGGGAACCTGGGTAGAATGTTTTTTTCAAAGTAGGGTGGTTCATCACTTAGTTTCAGAAATCATATTTGATGATTTGGTATTTTCAAGATCTATTTTTAGTTTATTCAGGATTCTTTAAAAATGTTTTAACCTTTTAATTTCAGAATAATTTTAGACTTATAGAAGTGTTACAAAGATAGTACTCAACATTCCCCAATCATAACTTTATACATAATCATGATATTTATGAAAATGAAGATATTAACATTACTGCAATACTATCCCCTAAACCATAGACTTTATTTAGATCTGCCCAGCTTTTCCACTGATAAACTATTTCTATCCTAGGTTTCAACCTATGATTCTACACTGTACTTAGCAATTCATGATTTCTTAAATTTCACATTTGAGTCTTAAGATATATGCTCTATAGAGCTTTTATATCATATGAACTATATTTTTGGCTAGTTCCTGATTTTAATTCTCTGATCTTGCAATCATCATTTGTTCCCCATACATAGTAGCATTGAAAATTTCTCCCTAATTCACACTTCTTCTTTGGACCCCTTTCTCTCTAACCTGCCTCTTTTTTTCCTAAAGACCTCTTGCCTCTGACCAGACAAGCAGTCTACATAGAGTAAATCAGCTGAAATGTACAATTTTCATTTTCTTTTACAGAATTCAGGCCCTTAGAGGAAACACAGAAGCAGAGGTTGTCAAATCAATCTGACAGTTTTGTTAATATTGTATTTAATTTGTATTGTTATGCATCTTATGGTGCAGACCCCCAATGCACCTAGGTTTTAGAGGAGGAAAATAGGGGAAAAAATTTTGAAACAAAAAAATGTGGTAAAAAAGTGTGTCCTATAGTCTGAAAACCATGGTAAATAATAACCTTTGTCTTTCTCAATGTTTAGCATTGAGAATTTCATGATTCCTTTCTAAAAATAATGATTTCTTTCAGTTAAGACATTACTCAAATGAGGGTAAAAGATTTTATTCTAGTCTTTTTGTCAGAGAATATTGGAGTCCATGAGTAGCATGTCCATGAATTAATAGGAATTATGCATGTAGTATTTTATAAAAATATCTCTTGATTCCAAAAAGCTGAGGAACCATTTCTCTGGAGCTGGAGGTGTTGGGGGACTTGGTATCATCAAATAGGTTTGACTTTGGAATTTTAATGCAAAAAATTATTTGAAGCTATAAAATAACTCTAAACGCCTTATAGTCACAAAATAAATGTTCTCTTCTTCACATAGTAATTTAGGAACTTAAGATACATTGTGATCTATCTTTGTATTAATAATTATTATATTTTTATCCCTATGTTATTTTTTGTAAGTTCTCTCTCTCTCTCTCTTTTTTTTTTGCTTTATAGCCAAAGTTCCTTTCAGCCTGGTTATTATTCCTCTTGCCTGCTTGTCTCTGTTTCACAAGCCATTCTTTCATCTATCATTCCTACCCCATTACTTTCCCCTGACAGATTGCTTGCTGAGCATTTGCCTGCTGCCTCCTGCATTCTGGTCCCTACTCCTCTGCTTGTTTGCGGGAAGTGCTCTAGCTAACAGCATGTGTAACCATAGGGACTGTCAGTGCCAACAGCATACCAAGAACACAATTCTGGAAAAAACATTAGCCTGACCCTTTCAATGGGATCTTCTTAACAGAAAGCAGCCCAGGTCCCTGGGTAGAGTTAGGACTTTATAGAGTAGAACTATGTTTAAACATTAAGAAACTATTATCCTTTTTCATTTGAGAAAGCATACCTTACCTAGTTATTGGAAGGGGGAGGATGGGAGGTTAGGGGGATAAAAGATGGAATATTGCCTGTCATGTATCCATTTTCAGGCAAAATGCCTCTGTGCTGGTTCCCACAGAGTGAGATGACCCTCCTACCTACCACTATCCCTATCAAAGGCCATGTGATAGATAAGCCACTTCATTTACTTAGTTTTTAATTTTTCTATTGGTCAAGTACAGTTGTTTCCATTTTCCTCTCACTACTCTCCCCTATCCCACTGACCCCCATCTCCCACCCCTAATCCTACCCCGCTTTGGCTTTGTCCATGGGTCCTGTACATGTGCCTTGGCAACCCTTCCTCCTCTTATTTAACAGCTATAAAGGAATAATTTCAAATCCAGTTTTTAAACATAAAATGTAGAATGTGACTCAACAATACTTAATATCTATCTATGATGGTTATGATTACCATAGTTCTTTTTAATGAACAGTACCTCCATACCAGACATTCTGTTATGAGTTTAAGATACATTATCTCTAAATCTAACAATAATTCTAAGAAAGAAACACTATTACTGTTTTCTCTTTTCTGAGGAGGACACTGAGTCTTAATTGGTCTTTGGTAGTCTGCTGGCAAGTGCAGGTAGACCTGACCTTCTACTAAGGCCTGCATGTGGTTGAAGCTCAAGGTCACAAACCCAAAACTATAGTGCAATTCAATGACCAGTTGAGAATGAACTGCTGTTGTTAGGTATTGCATGCAAGAATAAGGGTGTCAATGGGAGGGAGAAAGGGAAGCAGAAATAGTGAGAATGGGGAGGCACATTTGAGACTGAAGGATTGCATTAAGATACGTGTTCCTTTTACATAATTAGATTTCCTGTTCTTTTAAGTCAATTTGATTCCTTTTAAATGCCTTATACATAATAGGTGCTTAATAAGCTTTAACAGAGGTAAGGAAAGAGAGAAGGACAAATGACAGATGGGCTGAAAGGGAAATGAAGATAATGAGAGAAAGTAAAAAAGAATGAAGAAAGAGAATGATGGGGAATGAGTAAGTATGTGGGGAAATAGTAGAGGAAGTAAAGAGACAGACAAAAATGAGTTCGAGGAAGATGAAGAGATAAAGCCCAATCTATTCCCATTTCCTGGCCCAGACAACACTCCCCTAGAGTCTGGTCTTCTGGGAATTTTAATTTTTGAATTCAGTTCTTTGAAATATTAACTAGATTATTGACCTCTAAGATTGACAAAGTAAGCGAAGAGACAACCAGGAATTTATAACATATATGCAGGTAGCCATAACCCCAAAAGGAAGATGTTTTAAGGGCCCTAAGTGGGCTGAGGAGGGGAACTGACCTCTGGTTTGGGTGGGTAAGAATTTTTGACTGCAAAGTAATTCATTACTTGCCAGATGGGTAAAGTTACAAGGTTAGACTTGGCAACAGTGAGATTGAAGTAGAGGACACTTTAAAAAGGGGGAACATCATTAGCAGTAGTACAGAGGTAAAAGAACTTAAGGAATCATTTATTTTGTTGGAATGGAGCACATCTGTCTCTTTACACAATACCCCCCACTTTCAACCCCTCCCTCACCCCTGCCTTTCCAGCAGTTCATTTTAGACTTACCACTTCTTTTCCTCTGCCTGTCTCCTAAATATTAGTGTTGGCTACATTCTATTCTAGAGTACACAGATGCTTTTTATGAACCAGATTAAGCCTTCTTGGCTTCACCTATCTCAGAAGTCCTTAGCCATATTTTTCAGCCCTGCCACAGCTGTAGTGACCAACTCTGGGTGGACTTTACCAGCTGCTGCCCTACTGACTTCATATGAGTCCAACCTGCAGTGCCTTGTCTTATGCCCACTGTGTGTCTCTTGCCTCCCAATTTGGGCCCTTCATACAGCCAATGACTCATACGATACCATGGAGATCTTACTGGTGACCTATGCAAGGAACAACACAGAAATGAAGGGGAGACATGAAAGTTAATGTCACTGGGCAAAGTGGCTAATGAGATAGGAGCCATGATTTATATATTCTTTCTTTCTGACTCCTCTACCATACAGTGCAGAACTGAAGTCTCTCAAAATGTAGTCCCAATTTATATTAAGCAGCAGCCTTCTAGGAAAAACAAACTCCTATTTGACCTTTTTTCTTCCATCACTCATTTCCTTTTTCAACTCCTGCTTCCAATGGATTATACACCCTAACAAAGTACTAGCACAGAAGCTCCTACCCGGGGCTCTATCTTCTATAGAACTAAGTCTGAAACATAAACATCCTTCTTTGCCTTCCCCTTCCTCTTGCCTTTCTCTTTCCTCTTCCTCTCCTTCTCCCTCTCATCCCCCTCCTCCTCCTCGTCTCTCTCCTTCTTTCCATACTCACTTTTTGTCCTTCCCTCTCTCCCTCTCTTTTTTTCTATTAGTAATCTTATCCACTACCCTGGTTTCAAATACCTCTATATGTAGATAAATCCCAGATCTACTTCTGTAACCTAAACCTTTCTTCTATAATAGGCAGATACAGTTATTTAAATATTGCCTGAGTGTTTCTACTTAAATTTCTGACAGATAGCTCAAACTTTTTGAAAATAAAATTAACTACTTTTCTTCACCATCCAGTTGCTTACACTACATATTTAGAAAGAGTAGCAAGTCTTTCTCCTTTCACCTTTTTATTCTGTATATCACCAAAGCTTGCCAATTCTCTATCCTGAAATCCTCCACGATACATTCATTTCTCTTCATTCCCACTGCAATATTCAAGTTAAGGCCAATATCATGTCTTTTCCAGATTTCTTCAACATCCTCCTATAGGTCCTACATATTTTATCCCCCTCAAATCTCTATTCTACATGTGAGCCAGATTGTTTGCCCCCAAATAAAAAAGTTTATCTTTTTACAACCTTGCTGGAAATCTTTCAATAAAGTTCAAATAAATCTTGAAATAAAGTTCAAATTCCTTAGTGTGGCTTTTAAGGTTCCCAATTCCCTATGCTAGCTACCTCTTTAAATTCTTGATTCTACTCCCTTATCATTACCCTGCCATATTGAATGTTCATCTCCTTAAAAGAGCCAGATGCTCTTTCACTCATTGTTGGTTCTTTAGACATGTGCATTCCTCTCCCTCAGTTATTTCTTTTTCTTTTTTTATTGTTGTTCAAGTACAGTTGTTTCCATTTCTTCCCCATGACTCCCCCCACCACAGCCATCCCCAACTCCCACCATCACTCCTACCCCCGTTTCGTTTTGTCCATGTGTCCTTTATCCCCTGAAACCCCCCCCTTTTACCCCCATTATCCCTTCCCACCTCCCCACTAGTTACTGTCAGTTTGTTCTTTATTTCAATGTCTCTGGTTATATTTTGCTTGCTCATTGCTTTGTTGATTAGGTTCCACTTAAAGGTGAGATCATATGGTATTTGTCTTTCACGCCTGGCTTATTTCCCTTAGCATAATGCTCTCCAGTTCCATCCATGCTGCAGCAAAGGGTAGGAGCTCCTTCTTTCTTTCGGCTGCATAGAATTCCATTGTATAAATGTACCATAGATTTTTGATCCATTCATTTACTGATGGGCACTTAGGTTGCTTCTACCACTTGGCTATTGTGAATTGTGCTGCTATAAACGTTGGGGTGCATAGGTTCTTTTGAATTGATGTTTCAAAGTTCTTAGGGCATAATCCCAGCAGTGGAATTGCTGGGTCAAAAGGTAGTTCTATTTTTAGTTTTCTGAGGAAATTCCATAGTGTTTTCCACAGTGGCTGCACCAGTCTGCATTCCCACCAACAGTGTAGTAGGGTTCCCTTTTCTTTATATCTTCTCCAACACTTGCAGTTTGTTGATTTGGTTATGATGGCCATTCCCAATGGTGTGAAGTGGTTGGTATCTCATTGTGGCTTTAATTTCCATCTCTCTGATGACTCATGATGCTGAGCATCCTTTCATATGTCCCTGGGCCCTTTGTATGTCTTCTTTGGAGAAGTGTCTGTTCAAGTCCTTTGCCCATTTTTAATTGGGTCGTTTGTCTTCCTGGAGTGGAGTTGTGTGAGTTCTTTATATATTTTGGAGATCAAACCCTTGTCTGAGGTATCACTGGCAAATATGTTTTCCCATACAGTTGGTTCTCTTTTCATTTTAATGCTGTTTTCTTTAGCCATGCAGAATTTTTATATTTTGGTGAGGTTCCACTTGTTTATTCTTTCCTTTATGTCCCTTACTCTAGAGACATATCGGCGAAAATACTGCTGCATGGGATATCTGAGATTTTCCTGCCTATGTTTAGGACTTTTATGGTGTCATGACTTATATTTAAGTCTTTTATCCACCTTGAATTTATTTTTGTGTATGGTGTAAGTTGGTGATCAAGTTTCATTTTTTGCATGTAGCTCTCCAGATATCCCAACACCATTTGTTGAAGAGGCTATTTTTACTCCATTCTATGCTTCTGCCCCCTTTGTTGAATAATAATTGACCATAGAGACTTGGGTTTATTTCTGTGCTCTCTAATCTATTTCATTGGTCTATGTGTCTGTTCTTATGCCAGTACCAGGCTGTTTTGATTACAGTGGACTTGTATTAAGTTTGATATCAAGTATTGTGATGCCTCCTACTTTATTCTTCTTTCTCAGAATTGCTGCAGCTTTCAGGGTCATTTATGGTTCCATATAAATTTTTGAAATGTTTGTTCTATATCTATGAATATGTCATTGGTACTTTAATAGGGATTGTGTTGAATCGATAATTGCTTTGGGTAGTATGGACATTTTGATGATGTTAATTCTTCTAATCCATGAACATGGTACATGCTTTCATTTGTTTGTGTCTTCCTTAATTTCTTTCTTCAGTGTTGTATAGTTTTCTGAGTACAGTTTTTTTTACCTTCTTGGTTAGGTTTATTCCTAGGTACTTTATTTTTCTTGTTGCTATATTAAATGGGATTTTTTTCCTGATTCCTATTTCTGATATTTCATTGTTGGTGTACAAAAATGCCTTCGATTTTTAAATATTGACTTTGCGCCCCACTGTTTTGTCAAATTCACTTACTAGGTCGAGTATTTCTTTGGTGGAGTCTACAGGATTTTCTATGTATACTATCATACTATCTGCAAACAATGGCAGTTTTGCTCCCTCCTTTCCAATTCAGATGCCTTTTATTTCTTTTTCTTGTTCGATTCCTAGGATAAGAAGTCCTTGTCCAAGTATTGGAAGTCCTACCCATAGGACTATGTTGAATAGGAGTGGTGAAAGCAGACATCCTTGTCTTGTTCCTTATCTTAGTGGGAAAGCTTTTAGTTTTTGCCCATTGAGTATGATGTTGGCTGTAGGTTTCTCGTATGTGGCTTTTCTTATGTTGAGGAATGTTCCCTCTATTCCCACTTTGCTGAGTGGTTTTATCATAAATGGGTGCTGTGCCTTATCAAATGCTTTTTCTTCATCTATTGATATGATCATGTGATTTTTGTCTTTCCTTTTTGTTTATGTGATGTATTATGTTTATTGATTTGCAAATATTGTACAATCCTTGCATCCCTGGAATGAATCCCACTTTGTCGTGGTGTATGATCTTTTTAATGTATTACTGGATAAAGTTTGCCAATATTTTGTTGAGGATTTTAGCCATAATGTTCATCAGTAATTTTCTTTCTTTGTTGTGTCTTTATCTGGTTTTGGGATTAGGATGATGTTGGCTTCATAAAAAGAGTCTGGGAGTCTTCCACCTTCTCAGATTTTTTTGGAATAGTCTGTGAAATATAGGGGTTAGCTCTTAAATGCTTTTTAAAATTCTGTGAAACCGTTCAGTCCAGGGCTTTGGTGTGCTGGGAGTTTTTTGATTACTGCTTTGATTTTGTCAGCTGTTATTGGTCTGTTCAGGCTTCCTGCTTCTTCTTCATTGAGTTTTGGAAGATTCTATTTTTGTAGAAATATGTCCATTTCACTTAGGTTTTCAAATTTCTTTGCATATAGTTCTCCCTAGCAATTTCTTACAATCCTCTGTATTTCTGTAACATCAGTTGTAATGTCACCTCTTTCATTCTGATTGTGTTTATTTGGCTCTTCTCTCTTTCTTTTCTTGATGAGTCTGCTTAAAGGCTCATTGATTTTGTTTATCTTTTCAAAGAACCAGCTCCTGGATTTATTGATCCTTAGAATTGCTCTTTTATTCCCTATATTTTTCAGTTCTGCTCTGATCTTGGTTATTTCCTCCTTCTATTTGCTCTGGGCTGTCTTTGTTGTTGTTCCTCCTGTTCTTGTAGATGTAGTGTTAGGTTGTTTATTTGAAATGTTTATATCTTTTTTAAATAGGCCTGTATCACTATGGACTTCCCTCTCAGGACTGCCTTTGCTGTGTCCCCTAGATTTTGGACTACTGTGAGTTCATTTTCATTTGTTTCCAGAAAGTCTTTGATTTCTTCCTTGATCTCTTTCTTGGCCCATTCATTGTCTAATAGTGTGCTCTTCAATCTCCATGAATTTGTATGTTTTTGAGTTTTTCCTTGAGGTTGGTTTCTAGTTTCCGTCCCTTGTGGTCAGAGAAAATGTCTGATGTAATTTCAATTTTCTTGAATTTGTTGAGGCTTGTTTTGTGTCCTATCATGTGGTTTATCTTTGAAAATGTTCCATGTATATTAGAAAAGAATATCTATTTTGCTTCTTTGTGTTGAAAGGCTCTCTCTATATATCAGTTAAGTCCATTTGATCTAGGACATCGTTCAAAGCTTCAATATCTTTATTTATATTTTTTGGAAGATATCCATTTTTGACAGTAAGGTGTTAAAATCCCCTACTATAATTGTGTTTCTATCAGTATCTTTCTTGAAGTCCTCCAAGACTTTCTTTATATATGTGGTGCTCCTATGTTGGGTACATACATGTTTATTGCATTCATGTCTTCTTGATGGATTCTTCCCTGGAGTCTTATGAAGTGACCTTCTGAGTCTCTTTTTATGTCTCTTGTTTTGAAGTCTATTTTGTGTGATATGAGTGTCTCTACCCCGTTTTTTTTTTTTTTCCTGTACATTTGCTTAGACTATTTTTTCCAACCCTTCACTTTCAGTCTGTGTAGGTCTTTTGTTCTGAGGTGGGTCTCCTGTAGGCAGCATGTGTGTGGGTCATGATTTCTTATCCATTCAGCTACTCTATGTCTTTTGATTGGAGTATTTAATCCATTTACATATAAGGTTATTATTGATAGGTACTTATTCATTGCCATTTTACTTCCTTTGTACCTGTGTTCCTTCCTCTCTTTCTCACTCTTTTTCTTCCTTTTCTTAATGCAGTCCCTTTAGCACCTTTTGCAGAGCTGATTTGGAGGAGGTGTATTCTTTGAGGCCTCTTTTGTCTGGGAAACTCCTTACTTGGCCTTCCATTTTAATTGAGATCCTTGCTGGGTAGAGTAGTCTCAGTTGCAGGCCTCTGGTTCTCATTACTTGGAATATTTCTTGCCATTCCCCTCCGACTTGGAGTGTTTTCACTGATAAGTCAGCTGCTAATCTTATTGGGGCTCTTTTGTATGATTTAGTTGTAATTTCAGATGCTTCTGGGAGTATGTTAGTGTGCTTCCACTCACTCCTCCACCATCTTGCCACCCTTAGTTCTATCTTTGCCTTTACAATTTTACTCATTTTTTTCTATTTCAACATGAATAACACTTCCTCATGAACAAGAGTTTGAGGTTCAGGATCTGAAGCAGTATTAAGTAGTTTTGATCCTTGAATTGTGCATTACAATTCAAATGGTTTACATTAAAGAGTTGGAAGAGTTATTAAAACTTATTATGAAAATGAAAGGGATGATGGCTGGCAGAGGGAAAAACCACCACTTGCCAGAGGCATTTAAGGAAGGTGAGAGAGCATCCTGTAGATCAGTACACAACAGCATGAGGGTACTACTTTGATATGGGATTTGCATTGCAGATTACCACTGAAGAGGTTATTCCCTGAGCTGCCAAATTAGTGACTACCATAGCAATGAGATTAAAACATCCATAGTTATGATCTTGGGCTTAATGATCAACCTCTAGTGGAGACACAGCTCTGTCCAGAAGGAGCTGAGCAGCTACTTTGCAGTTCCAGGGGCACAAAACTCTGGAGGTCGACAGAGACTATTATTATTGTATATACTTAAGTGCACATCAGAAAACAGGTGCTTCCACAGACAAGACTGAGTAAAAAGGCCAAGTTGATAGAAATAGGTATATTTTACTGATGATTAAATTCTGTGGACCTAACCCAGTTTAGACCTCCAATCTAATTTGCTCATGTAAATACAGCCTTTTGTGTTTTGGGGCCTCAGCTCCAACATTTGTAGGTCACTAAATAAATTACTCTTAGAAGACTTAAACACCAAAACAAAACAAAAAGGAACCTTCCTTTTCATTAAAAAATTAGAATAACCTCATCTAAAAATCTGTCTCTACCTGCACACACCAAATGGAAGCTGCCTGAAAGAATTGTCTTGTTTGTGATTTAGCTATTTTTTTTCTAGGTTCCATGCATGAGTTCTATTGCCTAAAAGAAATGACTCACCTATGAGGGGGGAATATGTAATGATATCCAGAGAGCCATTTCCCCACTGCTTGGCTCTCAGGTCCCTAATACTATGTATTAGGAAAGTCATTTAACAATGTATTCCTCATCTGAAACCTGTGAGGCAGTTTATCCTCACTTAACAGACAAGCATACTTTCAAATGGCTTTTTTAAGGCCCTATCATGAGTCATCAACAGAATAAGGGCTAGAATCTGTCTTGTGCTCAAAGTGCCAAGCTCTTACCATAAATTCTCTCAGGCCATACTTCCTCTCAAAGAATATTATCTCCTGTTTCCAGAATGAACAGATTAAAATAATTGACTCCAAAATACCTTCCTGATGCAATGTACCAGAGAAATGGCCCTATAATGAAGCCCATGAAAAACATAACCATTCTTAATGTGCTAATCAATCATTGGACAGTTTAGGAGTGGACTTAAATGACTTTAAATAATTAACCAACAGTATGTATGGACATAGCAGTGGTCAAAGAAAGCTAATGAGAATGTATGGAACAGGTTAGGAAGAAACTAATTGAAAACTTTCCACAATCTGAAGGAAAAGAAAAGTAACTCGGGACTCAAATGTGAGTTGTAGAGTTTAAGTAAGAGTGCTGCCAAAACTCAATATAAAGAAACATGTCCTTTGGGCTGACAAAAAGAAGAAAATACCAGTGTAGGAAGGCAAAATTGGAGGAAGTCTGTGGGAGCCGTCAGGGGCGCTGCAGAGGAAAAAGCCCCTGTAACCCTGGGAAACCTTGCCTGGCTGTAAGAGTGAGAAGTGTCCTCAGTTAGAAGTCTGGGGCTGAGGTTTGGGGTCATTTGGAGGCAGGATGAGACACAAAAGAAGACCAAGAGGCTTAGATTGGGAGTTCTTCAAGTCTCAGGAACAAAAATCTAGGAGAGAAAGGTTTAGAATTCTAAAGTGCTGAGGGGAAACTGGAGAAGGCCAAGGGAACAGAGGCTCTTGGAACTTGTTGAGAGATAACTTGTAGAGGGCAAGGTCTTCTGGCAGGAGTTTAAGTCTGTGGCTATAGTTTTACCTTAAGTTTCTGGCACTGTGTGAAAGTACAAACCACAGAAGGGCCGCAGTTTCATGCAACCCATTGGTGGGACTGATGCCCACTCATACTTCCCCTCTATCTGTATGTAACACGTTGTTTCTGTAGTGAAGGGACCATTGAGTTTCCAGACAGCACAGAAAAATTGCACTTTTCAACTGCAAATATAATACCTTTTTTTAAAAACAACTGTCAAAAATCCATTATGTGAGAATCAATTCTACAACCAATTTCCAACAGATTAGAGATAGCCAGCAAGTGACTTTCAGGACCCTGAGAGGTGTGTGTGTGTGTGTGTGTGTGTGTGTGTGTGTGTGTGTGTGTGGTGTGTGTGTGTGTTTAGACCAAGCATTCTTCCAGAATCTTTATTGAAAGTCTCTTTTTTTCTTCTTCCATCCACAAGCTCTGTATAATTGAGAGTCATGCTTCTGACATTGCTGCAATACACCTCCCCAAAAGAAATATTTTTATCTCTTCAGTATAAAGCCTAATACCCTTTTCATAGAGTTTTTAAAGAGTTTGGTTTGCATTTTTCCTAATGATTAACTATATTTGACATCTTTTTGTGTGCTTATTTGCTATCCATACAATTACACACCTATTACAAAATGTCTAAGTTTAAAAAACAATAACAAAAAATACACAAAAAGTACTTCTGCCCTGGTGGGGAGACTCAGTTGGATCATCATCCCATACACCAAAAGGTTCCGGGTTCCATCCTCTGTCAGGGCACTATCTAGGTTGCAGGTTTGATCCCTGAGCAGGGCACTTACAAAAGGCAACTGATTGATGTTTCTCACATCATTGTTTTTTTCTCTATCTCCCTTTCTGTCTCTCGAAGATCAATAAAAATACCCTCAGGTAAGGATTAAAAAAATTTAGCACTTCTGGCAAAAATGTGAAACCGCAGAAACTTTCAGACAGTGTGGCATAGCCACTCTAGAATATGGTTGGCAGTGTCTTTTGGAGTTAAACATACACTTACTACATGACCCAGAAATCCTACTCCTTGGTATTTACCTGAGAGAAATGAACACTTACATGCATTCACACACACAGAGAGAAACCAAACTTTCTTCAACAGGTGAATGACTAAACAAACTATAGTAAATCCATACAATGAAATATTACTCAGCATTAAACAGGAATAAACTGTTGATACATGGATAAATTTCAGATGTGTTCTTCTAAGTGAAACAAGCTAGTCTAAAAAATTGCATACCACATGATTGTTTTATACAACATTCTGCAACAAGGAAAATGATAGAAAACAGATCAGTGGTTACTGAGGGTTGTAGGTCGGGGAAGATGACTGCATGAGGCAGCACAAAGGAATTTTGGGAGTGGTGGAACAGCCCCGATTGCCATCATAGTTACATGATTTAGGCATGTGTTAAAACTCAGAGCTGTATAGTCCTCAAAAATAGGTGTGTTTTAAGGAACCCAAATTATAAATTAATAAATAAATACATAAATAAATATTGAAGAAATTTGTCTTTACCAAATCAGTAAACTGGTATCTACCCACATAAGCTCCTTAATTGTGGATATTCACACCTTGTCTAGGCTTAACATTCTGTCTTAAAATGCTAATTTAAAGCTTTATAAAAGTGGGATCTAGAATCAGGATTTCTGTAGTCATTCTACTTCTCTTTTATGAAGGAAAAATCAATGAACTATCTCATTGCTACAAAGAAAACAGCTCCATTTGAAACAAAAGTTTTAATTTTTTCTCTTAAAACAAAATTCATACCATGTTTGATTGTTTTGTTTTTAGTACATAGTAGTGTATCATGGTAGGCCAGAGGTAAGATTGGGCAAGTCCACAATGCAAAGTGACATGACACCCTCTCTACCCCACCCTTGTCCCTGCACAAGTATCTATTTACATCTACTGAGGCTTCCCGGTGTGGAGGGTTTGAGTGTCAGCGGAAGCATCAGCTAATGAGAGGACAGTGCCACTGAAGCCCAATTCATCATTATATAAGAAAAATCTGGCAGGAGACAAATGGTGGGCTGAACCTACTCCAGTGGGAGCACACTGAAAGATCCATCCATAGGCCTATCCCTTGTCCCCCTTATCCCTTGTCCCCCTACCAGCACCTAAGTGTCATACAGAGGAAAGAATCTTCTCTCTGGCTTCTCAAGAAACTGCAAAGCTGAGCATCATTAAGTAAATTTGGAGTGACTGAGCCAGGTTAACACAGTGACTGGAGGCAGAGCCCAGGGAAATGCTAAGAAGAGCATAGAAGGGACAAAACAAGCAGTGGGAATTCCAGCAACATTGGGATGGAGATGACTCCAAACATAGAAATGCTGGGTAAAAATATAGCAAAAAATTATAATGAAATACGATCAAAAAGAAAAATGTTACATGCTGAAAAATGTTACCTGTTAAAAAATGAAAAAAAACATGAAAATAGAATAACAAACATGTGAGCTAATGCCATGACTACTGACCAATGGGGTATTGTTCCCACATATAATCCTAATGTCTGGGAAGTTGGGTTTTAGTGCTCTGGCAAGGGCCATAAATGTTGCCTTGCCCCTGTCAAAAGATGAGAGCTGGAACTAAGATTCTTGCACAAATCTCATAGACAGGATGCCAAAAGTGTTGCCTCTTCTGTCAAATTAAGTCTGGAAGTGGCAAGGAATCTTACCATTAATCTAGAAGTCTGAATAAAAATGAAAGTTGGGGAAGAAAATTAAAAAGGTAGAAATAAAGTACAATGAAATAACATCAGGGAAGTTGGGTGGGCTTGCTGGAGAGCTTGAGAGAGAGGCAATGAGTGTCCTGGTTGTACTCTGAAGACAGATGTCTGTGTTCACATCACAGCTCTACCATTTACCAGCTGTGTGATCTTGGACAAGTCATTTACCTCAATTTTCACATTAGTAAAATTAGATAATAATAGTGCCTACATCATCAAAATTAACTTATTAATATCTCTAAGTTGTTTAGTACATTGATTTAAAAATCATTTTAGGGGAAAAATTAGGATTTGAAGGGAACTTAACCTCATTAAGTTTATTTAGCATTCTCTTTAAAGTCAAGAACAGAATAAAAACACAAACTATTCCTGCATCTATTTAGTGTTGTACTTTATTGTCATAGCTAGTATGGTACTTTTTTCTACATAAAATTCTAAGGGCATTTACAGACAAAGAAATAATAAAGCTTCAATAAGGTTGCCATGCATGAGATCAAGATACAGTAATCAGTTGAATTCCTATGTACCACTTCAAACAATTTTAAAAATGTAATAATAATAAAAACAATCACAATTGAAATAGCAACAAAAACTCTGACATACCTAAGAATAAATTTAACAAATCATACACAAGACCATTATAAAACGTTATAAAATATTATAGTACATAAAAGAAGACCAATAAATAGAAAGACTATGGTCAATAAATGAAGAAATTCGGTATCATAAATGTCATCTCACAGAATTTAACTATTCTGAATTCCAAATGTACCCCAACAGCTGTTGTTTTATTTTTATGGAATTTTATGAGAAGAGTGTAATATTTATATTGACAGTGAAGAGCCATGGGTAGTTGAAGTGATTGTGAATAAGAAAAAAAATGGAAGGATGTGATATGTCATGCATTCTTCTCTAGAAATGAAGGAATTAATGCCCCCAAATGCTGACAGTGCTGCTGATAGACACTTAGTTGTCGACTGCCTTTGGATATCACCTCAGTTGAAAGAGCCATCCAGCCCAAGGCTATGCCCCTTGTCCAAGGTAGTTTACTGATCAAGTTTTGTGTATCAAGGCCTGCCCAGTCCTTTGTCCCCTTTTGGGACAACTCTGAAAGGCTGTCTCAGCGACAACTCCCAGTGCATTGACTGAGACCTCCATTGGTACTGCATCACAGTTCAACTGCTCCTTCTGCTCAATTCAGCTTCCTCCTTTTCTGTTCCACACATTTTAATCTCAAGAGGAATCCCTAGTAAAACTCTCCACATGCTAATATCCACTTTAGGGTTTTCTTCCCCTGGGAATCCAACTCACACTATGACTTTCTCTTTCAGATATCAAAACTTGTTTATTATAAAGCTGTAGTACTTAAGATAAAATGGTACAACTTCAGGATAAGTGAATAAATGCTAGAAACAGAAAAAGAGTACAGGCGAAGAACTTGGTGTATGAGAGAAATGACGCGTTAAATTGAAAAAAATGCACTATTTTGTAACAGTTGCTCTGACAATTGTCTGTATACGTGGGAAAAAACATTAGGTCTGTTGCCAGAAAAATTATCATGAGGAACAAATACCTAAATGTTAAAAGCAAAAGTGTGAAGTTATCAATAAAATATACAATAGTGTCTTTGTGACAAAACAGGAATCTCAAACCAGATGTAAACGCTGAAACCATGAAGAAGAGATTGGTAAACCTGGTTATATATGCATTTAATTTTTTAATTATACATCTTAAATATGAAGATATATAATTAAATGAGAAGTAGAACTTAGGCTCTATAAATTAATAAGAGAGACAAATAGCACACAGAAAACTGGCAAAAATTATGAACTACAAATTTTCAGAGTAAGGAAGACAAATGGCCAAAAACCTTAAGAAAGAAAGATCAAACTCCATAATAATTAATGAAATATAAATAAGGAGATGCTATTTCTCATCCATGAATAAAACAAAAATGAGTGCAAACATACCAAATGGGGACATGTGAGAAAATAGTAACAACCTCTTTGGAGAGGAATTTGGAAATATTGTATACATTTTATTTCATATGTATATACCTTTGAGAAACTCATAGAAATATTAAACTCATAGAAACGTGTGCATGGTGACATGAGCAATGGTGATGAGTGCCATTTTATTTGAAACAGCAAATATCTAGAAACAATGTACATGTGCATCATAATTGCAATACATACACATGATAGAATAGTATACAGCAGTTAAAATGAATTAAGCACATTTAGATGTTTCCACAAAAATCTTGAAAACATAGTATGGAATAAAAATTTATGTGCCATAAGATACCATTTATTTATCAAATGTAAACTTAGTAAATAATATTGTGTACAACATATTAAAAATATGAGTGCTAAATGTGTTTAAATGTGTTACAGAAAGGAAGCAAAACAGCTTCAGAAAAGCTGTCTTTGGAGAGAGAGCAAATGAGATGAAAAAGGTCTTCAACTGTATGTTACATTTCATTTTTAATCATGTGGCAAAATGTTAATATTTGTTGATGGTGGGTGATGATATGATTTTGGATTGTGGATATTCTGTTTATTTTTCTGCATGTTTATGTATATATATATATTTAAATTTATATAAATATATATATATATATTTAATTTAAAAATCAGTGGGATGTAGTAGAAACCAGAAGTGAGTAGGAGTCTTGGACTGGTTTTGTAAACATTTGTGAGACATAGTTTTAGAAGTTCCAAAAATATTCTGAGGGAATCTTTTTCTTGTCAAGATAAAATTCACATATGTAAAATTCCCCATTTTAATCATTTTAAAGTGTATGCTGGTGGCTTTTAGTATATTCATTATCACCAATATGTAATTCCATATATTTTCCATTCCTGTTTTGAATAATGTTGCAAGGAACCAGAAATCCTACATTAGCAGTAACAGCTTGGGCAAATGATCAAGATATTAAGTGACTTTATACTAACTTGCAGAGACAGACTAGGGTATTCAACTTACACATTTGTATTCCTGTGTAAGGAGAGACTTGGGTTTTCAATATTTTCCCCATAGACAAGAATAACCCTTACCAGCTTCGAGAGTTCCTCAGTAATGTCTTTCCTGGGTGGTAACTACATTCTTTACTGCATGTGATTTCATCCTCCTCAGAACACTGCCCAGAACAGAGAAACAGGCATGTCCTCTCCTAAACGTTCTATGGATATTCTCTCTTGCCTTCCCAGACAGTGCTAGAAGACTTAGGGATGCTATAGACTGAATGTTGTATCCCCCTAAAGCTCATATTTTGAAATTCTGATCCCCAATGTGATGGTATTTGGAGCTGGAGCCTTTGGGAGGTGATTAGGTCATGAGGGCAGAAAAGTGGGCACATTCTCAAAGGCTTTCCTTTTATTGATACTTACTGTGGTTAAGAAGCAGACATTGTTAAGTACAACATATCATAATTTTAAACAAGGGCATTGGTTTGGTGGTAGATTTCTGCAGTTAGGTGTCTCTCACAATCTTATATCAGATGTTCTTTTACATTTTTTGTTGATTTTTAGCAAAAGTGGAACAAATATAAATTCCTTAGAATTATAATATATTGTCCCATAATTACATCCTTAAGTCTGAAGAGCATACAGAACAAGGCTAAGATTTTTCTATTAGGCTCTGATAAGACTAGAAGCACATTAGTGTAGCATTTAGATGTGTGGCTTGCAATCAGAGAGATTGTGCTTCATGTCTCTATCATTTTCTAGTCAGAAGTCCCTAGGCAAATTACTTATTTTCTGTAAGACTCATTTTTCTTATGTGTAAAATGAATATAATAAAAGAATTTACTTTCCTAGTTTTCTCTGAGTACTAAGTGAGGTTAATATAGATGAGGAGCAGTAAGTATACAGGCATACCTCAGAGATATGGTGAGATTGGTTCCAGACCACTGCAATAAAGGCACACACTTTTTGTATTTCCCAGTACATGTAAGAGTTATGTTTATCCACCATTATGTCTAAAAAAACAATGTACATACTTTTTAATTTAAAACACTTTATTGCTAAAACATGCCAATTATTATCTGATCCTTCAGTGACTCATCATCTTTTCGCTAGTGGGGTGTCTTGCTTCAATATTGGTGACTCATGATGACTGATCAGGGTGGTGGTTGCTGAAGACTGGAGTGGCTGTGGCAATTTTTTAAAATATGACAACATTGAAGCTTGCCATAATAATTGAATCTTGTTTAAATGAATAATTTCTCTGTATCATACAATGCTGTTTGATAGCATTTTACCTACAGTAGAGCTTGTTTCAAATTGGAGTCAATCCTCTCAAACCCTGCAGCTGCTTTATCAACTAGTTCATTTAATATTCTAAATCCTTTGTTGTCATATCAACAATCTTCACAGCATCTTCACCAGGAACATGTTCCATCTCAGGAAACCACTTTCTTTGCTCATCTATAAAAAAACAACTCTTCATGCATGACAATGTTATCATGAGACTGCAGTAATTCAATCACATATTTAGGCTTCACTTCTAAATATAGTTCTCTTACTATTTCTACCAAATGGGCAGTTACTTCTTTTACTGAAGTCTTGAACCCCTCAAGATCATCTATGTAGACTGGACTCAACTTTATCCAAACTCCTACTAATGTCGATATTTTGACATCCTCCCATGATTCATGAATGTTCTTAATGGCAACTAGGATGGTGAGTTCTTTCCAGAAGGTTTTCAATTTACTTTGCCCAGACACATTAGAGAAATTACTCTCAATGCCACCTATTGCCTTACAAAATGTACTTCTTAAATAATAATACTTTAAAGTTAAAATTACTCCTTGATCCGGGAGCTGAAGAATGGATGTTGTATTAGGAGGCCTGAAAACAGCATTAATCACCTGATAGGTCTTCATCAGAACTCTTGAGTTACCAGGCATATTGTCAGGGAGCAGTGATATTTTGAAAGGAATCCTTTTTTTTTCTGAGTAGTAGGTCTCAAGAGTGGGCTTAACATATTTAGTAAACCATGTTTTAAACAGATGTGCTGTCACACAGGCTTTGTTGTTCCATTTATAGAGCAGAGCAGATTTAGCATAATTCCTAAGGTCTCTAGGATTTTCAGAATGGTGAAGGAGGACCGACTTCAATTTAAAGTCACCAATGACATTAACCCCTAACAAGAGAGTCAACCTGTCCTTTGAAGCCTTGAAGCCAGGCGTCGACTTCTCCTCTCTAGCTATGAAAGTCCTAGATGGCTTTTTCCCCAATATAAGGCTATTTGGTCTACATTGAAAATCTATTTTTAATTTAGCCATCTTCATTAATTTTTTTAGCCAGAGCTTCTGGATAACTTGCTGCAGTTTGTGTATCAGCACTTGCTGCTTCATCCTTGTACTTTGGTGTTATGGAGATGGTTTCTTTACTTAATCTCATGAACCAACTTCTGCTAACTTCAAATGTTTATTCTGAAACTTCCTCACTTCTCTCAACCTTTGTAAAATTCAAGAGAATCAGGGTCTTTCTCTGAATTAGACTTTAACTGAAAGGAATGTTGCAGTTGGTTTGATCTTCTATGCAGATGACTAAAACTTTCTCCATGTCATTAATAAGCCTGTTTTGCTTTCTTGTCATTTATGTGTTCACTGGAGTAGCACTTTTAATTTCCTTTAAGAACTTTTCCTTTGCCTTTTCAGCATGGCTAACTCTTTGGTACAAGAGGCTTAGCATTCAACCTGTCTCAGATTCTGACATGCCTTCCTCACTAAGCTCAATCATCATGAATTTTTTTATTTAAAGTAAGAGATGTGCGACTTCCTTTCACTTGAACACTTAGAGGTTATTGAAGGGTTATGAATTGGCCTAATTTTAATATTCTAGTTTCTCAGGGAATAAGGAGGCCTGAGGAGAGGGAGACAGATGGGGGAACAACCAGCCAATGAAGCAGTCAGACACACACATTTATTAATTAAGTTTGATGTCACATGGGTGTGGTTCATGGCACTCTAAAACAATTGCAATAGTAATATCAAAGATCATGAATCATAGGTCTTTGTAACAAATATAATGATGAAAATTTAAAGTATTGTGAGAATTATGAAAGTGTGACACAGAGACATAAAGTGAGAAAATGCTTTTGGCAAAGTGGCATTGATAGGCTTACTTGATGCAGGGATGTCACAAACCTTCAATATGTAGAAAATGCAGTATATGCAAAGCACAACAAAGAAAAGAGCAGTAAAACAGGTTGTGCCTGTATGGCCTAGCACCTAGTAAATGTTCACTTAACATTAGGGATTACCTAGTATTTACTAGGTAATTTTTGGTCATGGACAAGGTCTCTGAGGAATGACCAGAGATGGGTGCAATACAGTAGAGTGTATAATGTGAATTAGGTCAGGAGATTTAGGGGCAGAATTTGGTTTTTACCTGAAAGAACTTGGGCAAGTCAATTAATCCTCACTTACCCTCAATATTGTTAAAAATAAAATACTCTGTGTTGTCCCAGACTCCATCTACATCCTTTCTCTTGCAATGTGCTTTCTCTTTTCCATCTCTTTATCACAAACTGCCCTTAAAAATAATCTGTTGATGATTGCTGACACCCTAATTAAAAATTCTTTCACTCTACAGGAATTTATTTTTCAGTATAATCATTTCGTTTGTACTGATAGGCTATATATTTACTAGAGGGACTTTATATTAACAGGACCTGACATAGGAGGAGGGTTTTGAAGTGGATGGAGATTTCTAATGACTCTGAAATGTATATGGATATTCTTTTCTGGCTCGATATAAAGTTGGATAGGTAAAAACAAACAAAAATCTCATGCTAGTCTTTTCTTTGGAGTTGCTTGACAAACAGGATTCATTTCTAAATCAGTGGAAATTTTTTTTGTTCTATTGGTAAAAGTTTCCATTTCTTACCTGGGCTCAGTCTGTCAATAAGCAAAACAAATTGAAAGTCTCAATCTTTATTACCAGATCAGCTCTGTCATATTGTGTCTACACACATACTTTGCTATCGTGTATTCACACAAAAATGTTTCACCATTTAGGACTATGGAAACATTCAGCAATGATTATGCTCAGTTGGGTATCTGGTCCCATTTTGAGCCCTGCCACTGATTGGAAGCCTCAGTTCTTGTACCTGTAAAATTAAGAGAATGAACTAGATGGTGAATTTGCAAATAGGTTTTATCTTACAGTCATACTTTGAATGATTGGTAGTGGCTGCCTGGGGTACTGAGCTGAGGTAGCTGAGATGAATCTTGGTGCAATGAAAGAGTGTTTTATGATAAATTAGTCATAAGCTCGGGATGGAGGAATGAGGTCCTTCATGCCAGCCGTTTGCCATCCCTGGACCAGGCAATTGCTAAGGTCTTTCCAGTTCTAGCATCACATCAGTCTATGATTGATTTTCTTCTCCTCTAAAAATAAATAAATTTTTAAAAATCACTTAGCTTGAAAGACAGCAGACAAGAGAAGAATATATACTATATAATTCTATTTATTAAAAAATTTAGGAACGATAAAATAATGTATAGCGACAGAAAGCAGATCATTGGTCTCCAGAAGGGTGAGCAGGATCGGGTGTTATGGGCAGGAGTGGAAGGAAAGGATGACAAAAGAGCATGTCTTTTGAGAGTGCTGTCCATGTTCAATATCTTTATTGTGATGATGGATTCATAAGTCATATTAAACATGAGGGCATTTGTCACATGTCAAAACTTATAAGATAGTACAATTTAAATATGTGCAATTTATTGTACATCAATTAATTATACCTCAGTAGAGCTGTTCAAAAATAAATGGAATGCAGTAGCTCACAGGGTGATCAGGATGCAAATGTTTTATGACTTGCTCCTCTCCATTTTACACCTTAAACATTAGCATTTTATTTTATTAGCAGAAGAACTAACTTTATAACTGTCTCAGAAACAGGCAGACACTGACTAGGGACCTTGATTGGACTCATATTATCTGAATATATTATCCCAAAATAATGACTGGTATGTTGGTGTTAAGTATCCTTCTGTACAATTGTAATTTTTTATTAATTTGAACTTATGATAACCTCACTCAAAATCTCCTAATCCACCAAAAAAAAAATTAGACTCTCCGTGTGACACAATTGTAAAAACAGATACAGACTGAAAAGCCCTCAAAGATATTTGGCATGTTTTTACAGAAAAAGAAATTGAGTGTCAGAGGAAATGAGTGACCAGCTTAAAGTCACGCAAGTAATTGAGTCTTGAACTTGTGTATCCTTTCTCCCTGTCTAGGAGTTCAATATTTTAAATCTCAGAGGTTTTTAATATAAAGGGCATTCAATAAATATTTGTTAAGCTCATAATGAATATTACAGATTGACCAAGTGACCTTATACTCTTATTTTAAAATACACTGAGATATTGAGAAAGAAAAACACATGCTGGTGCCAAAATGTGTACCTCCTCCATTTCTACATTAAGCAGTTTCCATTTTTGGAAAGGATCACAAAAGGAAAAGTATAAACTGCCCTCATCCCTTTTCATTCTGTCATGTCTGCTTAAATATAAAATATTTAGGACACAGCCAATTTATTTTGGGTTTATGAAAAAAATGGTCTAGTACAAACTTCCATTCTTTTCTTCCCTTTTCCTATTTTTTTTATTTTACTGTACTTGATTTTTTTCTATCTCTAACTTTTTTAAAAATTAAATTTCTGATAATCTTTCCAGGGATTCTAAGAACATTCATTGTGTTCTCAAAGTCTAAGCTATTCAAGGCATTAACTGTACTTAATGACCGACAAAAAGAAAAAGAAAGAAAGAAGAAAAAGAAAGGGAGGGGAAGAGAGATTAGCACACAGCTATCAGTCTATTAGAACAAGTAGGGGAAAATCTATGCTTTTATCAGTTAAAACTTCATCACTCATTAAGAAACCACAGTAAACAGATGTAGCCCAGTCATGGTTCTTGTCATGAATCCACACACAGAAAATGTGTCAGATCTTGTTCTTTCTACTCTTCCATTGTCTTGTATGACTACTTCATAACAGTTGTCTAAGGAGAAAATACTAAGTCTTTGTAGCCCAGTTGGAGTCTAAAATTTAATCTTCTCATATTTTTTATATGTAGAGTTTTCAGAATTTCTGACTGCATCCATAGGGATTGAGAAATAGCTGGTGATAAAACAAGGTTAAACTTAAAAGGAATTTAATTACAGGACAACACCATGTATTCTGCAAAATAATGGGAACATAATTTATATATATAATATAGCAGTGGTTCTCAAACCTTGGGGTACACAGAAGTCACAGAGTATTCTCTGTCCAATCTCCCAGAAATTCTGATTTAATAGGTCAGGACTGGAGCCCCACAATTTTCATGTTTTAAACCTGTTTTACAAAACATTTTGCTATAAGTTATGCTGACACAAAAAAATTTGCTCAACCACTCTCCTTTTTTGCTCCTAGCAAACTTTAGTTAAAATTCCAATTTCAAAGGGCTTCTGGTCAAGATAGTGATGTAGGTACTCACATCTTCCTACAACATCAAAATTAAACTATATTATAACTAAACTATAGAACAACCATCATTCAGATCTGGCTGAATTCTAGATGAACAGAAGTCCTACAACTGAAGATATAAACAAGAAGCTGCATTGAGACTGGTGGGAGGAGCGGAGATGTGACAAGGATATCTCAACTGCAGAGTTCCCACCTGAGGAGTGAGGAGTCCCAGTCCCATACCAAACCTCCCAGCTTAGGGTTCCAGTTCCAGGAAGAGAAGTCCCTATAAATTCTGGCTGTAAAAACCCTCAGGTATTGTGACTCAGTGAGATGGAGGTCTTCTGGAGTCCCAGGCAGCCCCTTTTAAAGGGCTTGAGCACAGACTTACTCAGACTCACTCCCTCTGAGCTGAGCCAGTAGTACAAAAGGCACAAGGACATACAGGGAGAAATTGAATAGTCATCAGGATAAGAGCTAGAGGGCCAACTTTCTCCCAGACAGTAGTACTGGCAAAGGCCATTATTTCTTTAGTAGTCCTTAATCCCAAAGAGCCAGCACCGGGGTGCCATATCTGAGTCCCCATCAACCTGTCTAACACTGTTCACCCATCCTGGTGATTCCCCAAGGCCCTGCTCCACCCAACTGGTTGGCCCACCCAAGCTGTTTCCAGTGGCTTTTCCATACAAATGGCATATTTTATCTCATGCTTCAGACTTTCCTGAAATCTTTCAAATAAGCAGCATCTGGCCTTTGTGTACTTTGTACCTCTTGCAAATTGGCCCCAGTCTTGACACTAGGGGCAACCAGCTTTGGTTCACAGGTTGGCCTCTCCTGTGTACCTCTAAGCCCAGCACATGTAGCAGCCTTCTGCAGATTACTCTGTAGCTCATGCCAGGTGGCCCTGGCCAGAACACAGTATCAGCTGACCTTTGCTATACCTCCCAAGAGGCCCTAGAGCCAGCACACCCAAGGGACAGCTCCAGACCACATTGAAGCACAATCCACCCACCTCCACAAGCAACACACTCAAGGGTTGCACTCAGTGGGAACCATAGCCCTGTTGAAGTAAATCCTGTTCTGTAGGGTAGGCCCCAGAACAGCTGATTCTCCATGGTAGTTGCAGCCAGTCCTTGTAGCTGATCAGACTGAGAGTAAATCTCTCTCACTGATGTGCCAACCATAGTTAAGACTCAACTACAACAGGAGGGTGTACATAGCCCACATGAGGGACTCAGGGAGGGGCATATTTAGAGTGCCTAGCTCAGATGAATGAGAAGGCTGTGTCACTGGACCTTATAGGATATTTCCTACATTAGGCCACTCTACCAAGCCTGGGAAATGTAGCAGCTCTACATAATACATAGAAAAAAAGGGAGGCTGCCAAAATGAGGAGACAAAGAAACATGTCCCAAATGAAAGAAGAGATCAAAATTCCAGAAAGAGAACTAAACAAAATAGAGGCAAGCGATTTACTAGATGCAGAATTCAAAAAAAAAAAACTTGTTATAAGGATGCTCAGTGAACTCAGGGAGAGAGTAGATGAACTTAGCAAGAACTTCAACAGCATAAAAAAGGACATGGAAATAATGAAAAAAGAATCAGTCAGAAATGAAGGATACACTAATTTAAATAAAGAATATACTACAGGGAATCAAAAGTGGATCAGACGAAGCAGAGAATCAAATAAAAGATTAGGAAGATAAGGAAACAAAAAAATCCAATCAGAACAGCAAAAAGGAAAAAAAAAAGAATAAAAAAATGAAGATACTATAAGAAACTTCTGGTAAACTTCAGTTGTACCAACATTTGCATCATGGGGATACTGGAGGAAGGAGAGAACAAGAAATTGGTAGAAAACTTCCCTAACCTGTTGAAGGAAATAGACAAGTCCAGGAGTCATGGAGAGTCTCAAATAAGATGAGCCCAAAGAAGCCAACACCAAGACACATCATGATTAAAATGCCTAAAGACAAACAAGGAATCTTAAAAGGAGCAAGAAAAATGCAGTTAGTTACCCGCAAAGGATAAAATCTCCCATAAGATTGTCAGCTTATTTCTCAACAGAAACTTTGCAGGCCAGAAGGGATTGGCAAGAAATATTCAAAGTGATGAAAAGCACAAACTTACAACCAAGGTTATTGAAGCTATCCTTTAGAATTGAAGGGCATCTAAAGAGCTTCTCAAACAAAAATTAAAAAAGCTAAAGGAGTTCATCACCACCTAACCAATAAGGGGGAGAAAAAAACAATAAAAAATATGAACAATGAAATGGCAACAAATACATACCTATCAACAATCGAGCTAAAAAACAAAATTGATGAACAAGCAGAACAGAAACAGACTCATAGATAATACAGAGAACATTTTGACAGTTGCCAGAAAGGAGGGTGTTAGGAGATTGGGTGAAAAAATTAAGGGACTAAAAAGTACAAATTGGTAGTTGCAGAAAAGTCATGGGGACATAAAGTACAACACAGAGAACATAGTCAATAATATTCTAATAACTGTGTATGATGTCTGATAAGTATGAGTTTTATTGGGTTGATAACTTAGTAAGTTATATAATGTCTAATCACTTGAAACTAATATGTAAACTGTAATTGAAAAATAAAAAATTATTTTAAAAATTCTAGAGCCACAACTTACTAGCTAGAAAGCCTTCAAAAAAGTCATATGACCTCTTTGTATCTCATCTTTAAAATAAGAATAATGCAGGGTTTCTGGTGAAGATTGATGAAATGAGGTATGTAAAGTATCTGGTACATAGTAGATGCTCAAGAATGGTAGTTCCCCCCCCCCAAACCTACCATGTTCCTTCTTTATCTAATCCTACACTGGAATACATTTCTCCCTTAATTCTTTTAAGTTTTTTTTAAATTTTTTCTAACTTCTTTTAATTGTTGTTCAAGTACAGTTGTCTCCGTTTTCCCCTGCCACTCCCCCAACATCAAAATAAAAGGCTTCTGCACAACTGAAAAATAAAACAGCATTAAAATGAAAAGAGAACCAACAGTATGGAAAAACATGTTTGCCAATGATACCTAGGAAAAGGGTTTGACCTCCCTTAATTCTTAACCGGAGTATAAACAGCTCCACATATTTAAGATTGTAAAAAATCACATACCTCAATTCAAATGACTCGTTGCTGGTCTCAGAAACATTTTTGCTACAGTTGAATGAGTAAGGCATGATAGAACATTGATTCCTGCATATAATCAGCTATGTTAAAAAGCCAGCTGATGTAAGATTTTGAAACCCATTTAAGTAAGAAAAAAATGTAATTACTAACCAGGCCGTACCATCCTGTCTTGGGACCTACTTTGCAAATGAAGAAAAATTGTTTTGAAGATAAGTAAGAAGGTACAGAGCATTTCTGCTCATAGACAAAAGTTCAAGGTAAATCTTTTTCATTGATTTAGCATGTGTTCTGGTTCCTCAGCCTCTTGTTTTCATATTCGTCTAAAGGCCCTACATCCAGTAAGATGCTCTGATACATCAATGATTTAACACAAGCCCAAAGCATACCCAAGCAGCCCAGGGGAACATTTCTCAAAATGAAAAATATATTTGGGGGTAATAGCCAATAACGGTAAGAAGAAACTCAGCAACCCAAATGAACACACAGAATTCAACCTTCTGAGGTTCATGAAAGTCCCTCTCCTTATTTATCAGGGCTGGATCAATGCCCACAGAGGTTACTAAGAAAATTGGATGGTTGGGGCCCTCATAGACAGTACCCCAATCCTAAGGCTTTTCCTCCATTCCACAAAACCCAACAAAGCTTGATTTGTGTACTTAAAAAGCCATCTTCCCTTTAGCATTGCTCCAATGCTAAATTTTGGGAAAAGCATGCCAAGCTTGTACTTTTCCTAAAATGGCTAGAAATACAAACTTATACTTTTAAATGCATAGAATTTATTTTTTATCAAAAGTATATAGGTATAAAAGTTTAAAAGTCAAATAGTGCTCAAATAGCTCATACTAAGTGTAGGGATAATGGAATCAGTCAGGTTCCCTCACCCAGATGTCCCGGCAAACATAGCTCAGCAGTGTTCATGTAACCTTGAACAGGGGCCCAAATGTGTAGAATGAAGCTATGTTATATATCTACAAGGTCAGTATTAGCACCTTGCCAGCTTTGTGTGCACTTAGTCTATAAGGGAGTTGGGACTTCCCACCACAGTGCAACATGCAGCTTGCAGCGCACGTGGGTTGCCCCACCCCATAATAAACGTGTGCCTGGCCTTGAATGTCTGCATAACACTAAGTAAGACAACTGCTCCCCCACCTCCAGCCATATTAACCCCACTCTCCAAAGGCAACTACTTTTAAATATCTATTTCTTCTGGTATTTATCTTCATGTTTTCCAGAATTAACTTTTTTTAACCATGTAATTCTAATTCACTACTGGGTCAAGTAATGCACATAATTTGATTTCCTTCACTGAACATAATTTTTGTTTTTCCTGGAGTTATTCATTGCATTTATTTAAAGAATTGACTTCATTTTTTCTGTATTTACACTTAAGTCTTTCTATGCCCTCTGGCAATCGGCATTTGAGTAAAATTGCTGAAAAATATAAACTGTCAGATACTTTCCTCACTTCTATTTTTTCTTTCTTTTTTAAGTATATTTTCTTGATTATGCTATCACAGTTGTCCTAATTTCTTTCTCCCCTCCACCCTGCACCCCCTACCCTCCAGCATCCCCCCTCCTTAGTTCATGTCCATGGGTTGTACATATAAGTTTTTTGGCTTATCTTTTTTCTATTCGATTCTTAACCTCTCCAAATCTATTTAATGCCTACCATTTATGCTTCTTATTCCCTGTACCTTTTCCCCCATTCTCCCCTTACCCCCCCCCACTGATAACCCTCCATGTAATCTCCATTTCTGTGATTCTGTTCCTGTTCTAGTTGTTTGCTTGATTTTTGTTTTTTAGGTTCAGTTGATAGTTTTAAGTTTCTTGTCATTTTACTGTTGATAGATTTTGATCTTCTTCTATTCTTAGATAAGTCCCTTTAACATTTCATATAATAATGACTTGGTAATGATGAATTCCTTTAATTTGACCTTATCTTGGAAGCACTTTATCTGCCCTTCCATTCGACATGATAGCTTCACTGGATAGAGTAATCTTAGATGGAGATCCTTGCCTTTCATGACTTCTAATAGTTCTTTCTAGCCCCTTCTTGCCTGCAAGGTTTCTTTTGAGGAATCAGCTCATAGTCTTATGGGAACTTCTTTGTAGGTAACTGTCTCCTTTTCTTTTGCTGCTTTTAAGATTCTCTCCTTCTCTTTAATCTTGGGTAATGTAATTATGATATGCCTGGGTGTGTTCCTCCTTGGATCCAATTTCTTTGGGACTCTGGGCTTCCTGGACTTCATGGAAGTCTATTTCCTTTGCCATATTGGGGAAGTTTTCCTTATTTGTTCAAATAAGTTTTCAATTTCTTCTCTTGTTTTTCTCCTTCTTACACCCTTATGATTTGGATGTTGGAACACTTAAAGTTTCCTGGAGGTTCCTAAGCCTCTCCTCATTTTTATGAATTCTTATTTCTTCATTCTGTTCTGGTTGAATGTTTATTTCTTCCTTTTGTACTAAATCATTTATTTGAGTCCCGGTTTCCTTGCCTTCACTGTTGGTTCCCTTATATTTTTGCTTTATTTCTTTTTGTGTAGCTTTCATTTCTTCCTTCATTTTGTGACTGAGCTCAATCAGTCTGTGAGCATCCTGATTACTAGTGTTTGCAGCTTTACATCAGATAAGTTGTCTATTTCCTCGTTGCTTGGCTCTTTCTCTGGAGTTTTGATTTGTTCTTTCATTTGGGCCATAATGCTTTGCCGCAGTAGCACCTGTTGTATTGTGGTATTTGCCATAGTGGGGTAACCCTCTTTGCTGCATTGTGGTGCTGTAGGGGAGGGGTCAGAGAGGGAATAATGCCATTCTCTTGCTCTGCTGCAACCCCACTTTCCAAAGAGCTCTATTGTGAGACTGGGAATTCCTCCTGCCTTCTCACCCTCCACAGTACTTTATAGGTAGAGGTTTCAAGTCTTTAGTTCCTATTCAGCCAGCCCTGCCTCGCCCTTGTGGTCCACCGCCTTGCTGTGTGTCATCTCTGCTCAGCTGCCTGTCTCCATCTCTCCTACCAGTCTGGATGAATGTTTCTTTAACTCCTTGGTTGTCGGAGTTCCATGCAGTTTGATTTTCCAGCACTTCTGCCTGTTTATTGTATTTAAATTGGTTGTTATCCTTCTTTTGGTTGTGTGAGGAAGCTAGATGTTTCTGCCTGTGCCTCTTCCATCTTGGCTGGAACTCTTCACTTCCATTTTTTTCTAGCTACTTAGCTTCTAGAGTCAATATGGGCCTCCTCTTTCAATGTGACCTGGTTTCCTGGATGGGAAACTCACAGCTGTTACCCTTTGCCATTCTCCTGTATTGGATCCTGTAACCAGAGGCCCATGGCTTCTTTATGTATTACTTTTTTGTTTTGGTGAAGGCTAACTCATTTTTCAAGGACATGATTTTAAGATCAAGTCCAAAGGACCCCTGAAAAAACTATTACTCCATGTATATTTTAGAGATACCCCCAAATATAATAGAAAATTAGACCAATTTATACATTACTCTTAATAGTGACAACAAATATGTTCTAAAAAAGGTAGAATCAAAACTACTTCTTAGAGCAACCTAAAAATGTTGGCAAGTTCCCCTGATGAGAAAGCCAAAGATTTGGATGTTATTAATGGAGAAGGCTTAAAAATATGTATTTTTACCCTCAAGTTCTACAGTTTATCTGATAGCTAGTTGTCATCTCATTCTGGCAATTTTCTATAAGTGAGAGCCACAAGGAAAAATCAGTTCAGTGACCATGAAAAAAAGAGAAATGAGTCACAGACTCATTGGGGAAGTTCATAAAGCTTTTCTGTAGGCTTGCATTATTGGTTTTATTCTGAAACACCAGCACTGAAGCATGCATGCACATGCACACACACACACACAGAGTAATTGGGACCAGTGTTCATTCAGATCCTCCCCAAAAAGGATCTCAAGCCAAACAGTAGATGGTATACAGTGTCCCCTGTTAGAATAAAACTTGGGCTACAAATGAGCATGTCATGCCTCTAACTTTTCCACTAGGGAAAGTCAATGAGTTTCTTTTGACTAAAGTGTTGCAAAGGTGTGATCCTCAGGAATGACAGTCCAGATATCTCAAACTGTATGTGTAAAAAAGGATACTATTGAAAAGAGACAAAATGTACATTAATTTCAATATTTTTTCTGCATAAAACTCAGGTTCAATAGCAGAGAAACTTTTGAAATGAGTAGAGATGACATTATACTGGTTCTTCTGAGATGACCACAAGGACTAATTTAAATGCCACCTGTAAAAAAGGAAGCTATAGGTTGCTAGACTAGGGATCTGGCCACTAGAGCTTTGCCAGCTACTTGTGGGGAAATTTGTCCTTCTTGAGTGACCTAGGAAGAGGCAAAAAGAAAAAGGAGCCAGCGGAACACAAACTTTTCTGCAATATGTTGTGAGTGGTCTGAATATGAGTTCCTCAGATGCTATCTCCTGTTCCTTCAAGCCTAGTGTGCACCTGCAAATATACCACATTTCCTTAAAGTTGTCACTTACCTCTTTAAGTGTCAGTTTCTTAAACTGAAAATAACAATAGGCCTACCTTCAGTAGGTCTGAGGATTAAAACTTTAGTGAAATAGCAAATTATATTTACAAAGGTTTTACATTTATTCTATTTACAAGGATCAGTGTGAGATGTAATAAGCAAAGAAAACATTCATAGTGGTGGTGTGATTTCAGCTGGCCTTGGCAAGAATTTCAAATGTAAATAAGGAGTCTGAGTGTAGGGAGCTCATCGCATGAATCTTCATGGTTCTGAAGCCCCTAAAGAAACTAGATTATAACAGCAGCTGCAGGACCACCCAAGGTCTTCTCCGACAGCAACCCTCATGCCCAGAGTTTAACCCCAAGGTCATGCTTTGCCCTGGACTTTCAGCTGAAATCTGAATGGCTTAATCTAGAACTGCTCATCAGGAAGAAGTTCAAACGGGGTGAGTTCTTCATGAAATGCCAAAATTGGACTACCCCTCCCTACCTACAAAATAATGTGCATCAAGCAATATGGTTGCTCAGCAAATGTTTCCCTAAGGCAGTGTTTTCTAAGGGGCACAGTTTTCCCCTTTCATTAATTTATCCCTTTATTCAACAAAATGGTGTATTGATTC
The DNA here is from genome assembly GCA_004024845.1 of Tonatia bakeri. Classification (NCBI taxonomy): domain Eukaryota; kingdom Metazoa; phylum Chordata; class Mammalia; order Chiroptera; family Phyllostomidae; genus Tonatia; species Tonatia bakeri. Next base: position 106,296 of record PVIA01004693.1, read on the forward strand.
ATTCTTTATTTGACAAATGTTTTTTATTCATTCATTCATTCACTCTTTATTTGAAATTTTTTAAATTTACTACATGAATAATAAGCGTGAGCAAAATCAACTGCAGGCCCTGCCTTCATGGAGCTTGGAGCTCAGGATAGTGTTTCTCACACTGGCTGAGCATGAATTACCTAGGACACTTTAACTAAATATTGGTACTTGATGCCCTTTAGACTGGGGATTGGGATTCTATTATGCACCAGTATTGAGATCCAGTGTGAGTCTAGTAGGAAAAGAACATTATGTAGGCTCTGTGGTAGCACATATAAGGGGAATAAAGGAGGGTGAATGTGGCTGGAGGAAGATGGCAAAGAGGAACGTTGTGTGCAGTGAGGCCTGGGACTTTGGAAACACTAGATTTTAAAAAGTTAAACAATTGTAACTGAACATAAAAAATTTAAAAATAAATAAAAATAAAAAGTTAAACAGGTTTATTTGCTCTAGGCCTTTGAGAATCTTTAGTAATCTAATGTTTCATGAATCTCTAAGAGGCAAGTTGTATACAGCATTCCAAAGTTACTTTTACCCAGAGCTTTTTGAGTCTTTGCCCAAAGCTTTTTGAGACTCTCATGTTTCTTATTTAGGAAATACCACTTGTATAAATGTAAGTGAGAATTGACTAGATTGGTGGGGAATGTTGAAATGGAGTAGGTGGAATAATTTTGTTCCAAAAGTTAAGAAGATTCTAAAATCCAGAGATCTTCTTAATTTCTAAAGAATTTTTGAAAGGGGCCTCAAATTGGAATTAATGGCTGTTTACATAAATGGTGTGTAGTGCCATACAGGAATATGTACCATTTTGTCAATTGGCTCTGCACCACTTAAAAAAGTATTTAATTATTTATTCCAGCTTCAAAAAGGGGGGCCTTTAAATATTTTTAAATGTAAAAGGCAAAATATAATTGTAGGAGGAATTAATAATATTCATAAGCGAAGCTAGAATTAAGGCTAAAGATTACTCATCTTTTGAGGACACCCTGTATACTTAATCTACTAAAAAGGAACTCGTAGTGAGTGTGCACTAGACGAGGCTTGCAATGGAAAGGAAGAACTTCAGGAAAACTGTATGAAATTGAATATTATAGGAATCTTCCTGTGCAAAGATGATTGCAAAGATTACTTACTGATTAACCTTTGCATGTTAAGTATGTCTATCTGGAATTTGAAAGTCATGAGGCTGTTTCATTTATACGGATTTGAAAAACATTTGACCTATTATAGGTAGTTGAGTTGTAAGACTTAAACCAGGAACCTTGGAGGTGTAAAACAGTCACATTCATCGTACTTCCTGAGTGTTGATCAAATGGGTCCATTTTATTACTGTTACACATTAGCCATTTCACATATTGGCTGTGCCGATTCTTAAAAACAGAAAGTGTTAAGTGCTTCTAAATTTCAGAATAGAAGTATCATGTCACATAATCACACAAAAATTCAATGAGGCAGTTATTATTAATAGAGACTAAGATTTTACCTAATATGACACAGCTGGGAAATAGCCAAGATAGGACTGGGATCTGTGCCTAGCAGACTCTAGAGCCTAAGCTGCTAAAGGATAATTTTTTGACAAATATAAAATGAAGATATGTCAAAGATTTTATTTAACTCATTAAATAAATCAGAGATCTAGTAGATGTTATAACCAGTTCAAAAGAGTAACCAAAGAATAGGCATGATTATAATCAGGAATGTTGAAATGGATTTGCAAAGGGGACTCAAAACTGGCTGCTTCCACAATGGAGGAAGGAAGTCTTTGAACTTCTACTGGAGAGAATTTATTTGCTTATCTATAGACAAGAATTCTTGTGTACTGCTATCAGTTATCTACAACTTAAAGTGTTGTAAAATACTACAAAGGCAATGAAAGACTGAGTCCCCATAAGGTGGAATAACCAGAAAGGTCTGATTTAAACATTGCATTATGTACTGTCCGGAAACCCTGTTGGTGAAGAGAATAAACTTTATCTTTAATATAACAAGGTTATATACTTCTTAAAAGTAGAGATGTTATCTTTCTTGTATCTGTTTTATAGCTCTCAGAGTAGGGCTTAATAAACACATGTTGATGTTGATTTGATTAATAGATGGCCTTTAGGTTTTGTTCTTATTCTGTTTTCTTTTGCTACCACTCTAATGGGAATAAAGGTACCCACTCGGGATTGTGGGAAGAACACTGGCACAGGGACCAGAATTGTGTGCGGCACACAGTAAGCCCTCAGTGAGGGTTAGCTCTTACCATTCTGTAGTCAACTGGACCCTTTTGAAGGGCTGTCACATCACTTATCTGATTGAATTTTATTGATCTATTGATATAAGTTCAACCGGGATGATGATTAACTCCATGAGTTGACCAAATTGATTTCTTTTCTTAATTTCATTTGTGTTTCTCAATAGATATAAATTTTTTCTACAGACCACTGTCATCTTTGTAGTAATACTTTAAAATATTTTTATAAGAAATTTTAAAAATACATAATTAAAGTTTGATGCTGAGGAAGAAAACTAATGAAAATATGCTTCCCAGCTATTAAATCAAACAAAGTCTCTTAGAAGATTGTGCTTGAAAAAAATTTTTTTATCCTTCTAGTTTCTCAGTGCTCGTGTTGGTTTTTTGATGCTTGAATTTGTTTTTTGTTGTTGTTGTTTTTATTGTTGTTGTTTGTTTATTAATTTGCCTCTGACTTCCCAAAGGAGCAAGACTGGTGCTAAGAGTCTAATGTAAGTAGAGATATAGAATCTCTTTACCCCTCCTATTGTGAGCTGCTTAATAGACAGTTGACATTTTTCTTTAAGTACAGACTCCTAATCCCAAATTTCCAAATATTTTACTATGAAATAAGAATGACCACAAACATCTTTATTTAGAGTAAACTCTATACAGAGTTAACTACATTCCCAAACTGGGGCCAGACCCAGGGAATGACACACGGCTATTGTTTAATCCAGATGAAGTTTCCCTTAATAGAAACTGGTTCCCCTCTGACACAGATGGCTAATTGCAAGCTGAATGTAGATTCTTTTCTCTCATTCAAACTGTTTTGGAATCCTCAGCCCAATACGAAATCAACAATAACTCTGAATTTCTGCAAACATGCATGAATATTTCAATTTTAGAAACCTGAGGGAAATTGGAAGGGTAGGGGAAGTTTGCAAATAAAGGCAAACTCCAATTGACTATTAGAGGGTTTCTATGGCTGAGAAAGGTGATGCAGGGATACTGGACTCCAAAAGTAGAGCTTTGCAATGCTGTGCTCCCCATCATTGGCCCAGGCAAAGAGTCACAAATGAGAAAGAGTATTAGTTATTGTAAAATCTTAAAAGTTGTGAGCACACACACACACACACACACACACCAGAAATACCAACCATGCTTAAAATTCTGCATTACTATAGTAAAACAAAAGAATCTTTTGCATTCTTCAGTGATTTTTGCTCTTTGAAACATTTCCAAATGACTCAATATCAAGCAAAAAGTAAAACCCAATGAGGCAATAGAAGGGATATTGCTTTTTTTTTTTTGTATAAAAGAAAAATGAGTGAGAAGCTAGTGAGAGTAGCCAGACAAAAAAACAGAATTCCTGACTCCAAACCTATGGTTCTGTCCAATAAAGTTAATTACTCTCAGCAATGCAACCACCAGCATATTCACACTGTGCACTATCTAACTATATCTACATGGGTTAATGTAGAAAATAGAGGAGAAACAATTCCTTTCCTTGGGTAGTTTGAGGGGGGGAGTAATAAGTTTTTATTATTAAAGAAAATTAGAATCATCTCTTTCTTTACTGAAAAAATCATGTCCCTCCACCTAAGTACATTAGTGCTCCTAGCACATTAGTAGCATTCCACAGCTGCCCAAATCAAATCATTAAAAAATAGATGCACAAAACTCCAGAGTATAAATAAACCTTAAAAACCCCCATTGAGAAATAAGATCTCTTCCTTATGGATCTTCATGAACCAAGGATGAAGTTTCCTCACTTATGCTTGTGTAACAGGTATTCTAAGCAACTTAGTCAGATGGAGGGTGAACTGTCGAAATCAGGAGGCAAATGTGATCAAGTATATCCAAGAAGTTTCCAGGAACTGAGCTTTAGATCATCGGAGTCTAGTGCTCCAGTTAAAAATCCAATCTGGGTGAGTTCAAACCCTAGTTTAGATGCTTAGTAGCCAGGGGATGTTAGGCAAATTGTCTACTCTCTTTACACCCCAGGGCTTTGTGCTTTTCTGAACATTATAAGTGGGAATAACAACATAACCTTCTGTAAAGGGCTGTGGTAGGATCAAGTGAGATAAAACTTAAATTCTGATGAGATAAATGAAAACATTCAGTGCTTAATATTCAGGGAATATTAATTTGAGCACCTCCTTAAACTAGATGACACATATGAAACATCCTCATTTCTATAACTAGAGAGAAAATATGAAACTCAGAATTTTATATGCCCAACTGAAAGGCGTTCTGTTCACTAAAGTAGAGTTTGGGTACTGATTATGTGTTAGGAAATAAAATATAGACCTTCCCTGAGCATACCCTCTGTACCAGAAAATCTGGAAAAGTTCTTAGATTTAATACATAGGATATAATATAAGATATATCCGATTTTTATCAGGCTTACCAACAAATGAATGGTGTTCACCAGTGTCATACACAGATGTATTATTATGGAAGGTTCCTATGTAATTTTTGGTCCACTTTTATGAAAATGCTTAAAAACTAATTTACTGAATGATTTTAGTGTAACATACAACTGAGTATTGTCATGATATTTCAGCATTAAAGTTTACATTGGTGGTAGTGGTTATGATTGTGTAGTGAAAGTTCTATCACTTTTATTGGTGCCTACTCACCAAGAATTAACAAGTAAATAAGGCATTCAAGCCAATTAAAATGCAAATTGGTTTCAGAAAGCTGTATAAATTTTTGTAATGGAAAGAGTGGAAGAAATTGAGTTATCCTATGGAATAATATCATATTAGGCATGTTCATCCAAAACAACATAAAATGTTGTAGTGGGCCTCATCGTTATTTTAATATAAAGAGAAAAGAACTTGTGACATTAAAGTGGTGCTGTTAACTTTATTTTGTTTTTATTTAATTTGTAAATGTGTTTTGATCCAATTGTTATATAGTTGTCATAAGCTAAGAGTTTATAGGTGCATTCTATGGCCCTTCAAAATTCATTTCTTGATTCTCTCAGGGATTTCTGTAGATTCTTTAGCATTTTTTACACAGATAAGAATGTCTTCTACAAGTAGTTTTATTTCTTTCATTTTAATCTGAATGCCTTTATTTTTATTTCTTGTCATATTGCATTGGCTGGAACCTACAGCCAATGTTGAGTATGAGTGATGAATTTCATTTTGATGAGACTTGGCTATTATTCTGGTGTGAGTCTGTCTTGTCTTCATGTCCTCCTCAGTCAGCACCACTGTCTACAGGCTTACAGGCTATTTGATATATCGATCACATAACATTGCACAGAACAAAGGACCTAATTTAAAGCAAAAGAAGTGCAGCAATAGGCACATGACAATGAGATTTACTAGTTCTGTCTCATACTGTACCACCCTAAATCTGCCGGCCTGGAAAAGTGATGAACTACTTGTTCCAGTGCCAAGTAGGAAATGATATTGAACTAGGATAGAATGCTATCTCCAAGAATTCCATATACACTCTAAATCAATGACTATTATACAACGTTATGTCTTCAGTTGGTGAAATACAAGGGTCTAGGAACCAAGAAATAGAAATAGGAATAGTCCAGATTACCTGTTTCCCATCATTCCTAGTGACTTACTCAGGGAAGTTTTGCTTACCATTCCCAGAACTCTGGGTTCTGCAGGTTTACAAGGGGAATGGCAAAAGTCCCACTAAACTCTTTCTTCCAAGGCTCCTTCTATCAAGGAACCAGCTAATAAGAAGAGAAATTACTATCTTGGTAAGGATATCGATACAAATCAGGAGGGATAGGGCTGTTCTTACATTTAGAAGAAACACTATAAAACAAAAAGACTTTTATTCTAGAATATTACATCTATTTGAATTCAAATACTTTTTTAAAAAATCATCATTTTAACATAATGGGTGTTTCCACTGGTGTCAGAGGGTGCTGTTAAAGGACACAGCCACAAGATGTCAAACATTTGCCTCACATCTTGGGGAACTGGAGAGGAAGAATGATAGAAAGATTTCCCAACCAGGGGGAGAAATGATTGAGGATGTTCAAATGTATGTAAAAACTTAAATTCTTCAACCATTTATTAAGCGGTATAATGATAAATGCATGGAGGGAAACACAGATCAATAGGATAACAGCTTGTCTTCAGCACTAGCCACTCTTCGCTTGTCTGTCCTCATCTGTTTTGATCAGCCTCCCCTGGCTACCGAAGACCTGTCTGTCTAGAGGATGTTAGGCCATTCCCTGTTCTTTCTTGCTTTATGTACTTCCTTTGTTGGTCTTTCCAACTTCATGAGGGCAGTTTCTTGCCCATCTATCTTCTCTGTTATTTTATCCCTAGCACTTAACACAGTGCCTGACCCATAGAGGCTTACTATGTTAAATGAATGAATGACTCACAGTTTTGTAAAGCCATATGTGAAATGCTATTCTATTTAAAATTATGCTGTAAATAGATAATTATTTTGTATATTATTAACTTAAAATAATGAACTTACTAAGCAGTATGTATGGTATAATCTCACTTTGAAGAGTTTGAGCAAGACTAATACATAAATAATATTGTATTGTCCCTGGAACATGGAATGAGTGATTAAATATTATTTTCTGCTTTTATCTATAATTAACATACATTGTTTTTTAAAGGATAAATTTATTTTAATAATAATGATGATGAGAAAATATCTGTTGAGGCTTAATCTTACAGATTCTTGTCCATGTAGAAAAACAAACAAAATCATTTTGTTTATGACTGGAAGTAGAATAACATAATCTTGCTGTGGAGCTGTGATTCTCAGTTGGAGGTAATTATGCCTCCTCAGGGGTCATTGACAGTGTCTGGAAACATTTTTGATTATCGTAATTTAGGAGAAAGAGGGGGGCAGTTGCCACTGGCATTTAGTGGGGAAAAGCCAGAAATGCTGCGAGGATTACAATGCATAGGACCACTCCCCACAGCAAAGAATTATCTATTTCAAAATGTCAATTTTAGTGTCAAGTTTGAGAAACCCTGATCTAAAGTAATTAGCATGTTGATGCTAGAAGTCTCTCTGATAATAAAATATAAGACTTTAGCATCAGGTTAGTGGAGAAAATGTTTTTAGTCACCAAACATCCAACTTATCTGGTCACAGATAAGTCATGTATTTAGTCAAAGTTCAGATCATAAAAATATTTTGAAAGATATTTCTTTATTTGATAACTGTGCATATGCATACAGTTCATTATTAGAGAAGGAAGAGGCAGTATAAAGTAAACAGCTAAATAAAACAAGATTATATTGGCTGTTTTTATTTGGTAGGTTCATGGTAGAGGGTAAATTGTTGAGATGATAGGGGTTCTTTCAGGGTGAAATAATGCCTACCAACCAAAGTCTCAGTTCCATTGGTCAGATTTCCAAAAGTAGGTCCTGGCCATCAGGACTGTAAATACCTCACATGGGAGATTTCTCAATTTCACTACCTAAAGTTCTTTGAAATAGAGACTAGATGGGGATTTGGACATTCTTTCTAAATTCACGTACATTTAATTTATTTATAAATCAGTTATTAAAGGGAAAGCATAAGATATGATGCAGAAGATTCATAAGAACATGTTTGAACTTAATTGCTATAACTGAATTACAGCTGACCCTTGAACAGCATGGGTTTGAATTACATGAGTTCATTTACATATGGATTATTTGCAATAAATACTGTAAATGTATTTTATTTTCCATTTGATTTTCTCAATAACATTTTCTTTTCTCTAGCTTACTTTATTGTAATAATACAGTATATAATATATATAACATACAAAATATGTGTTAATAGACTCTTGTCAGTAAGGCTTCCAGTCAGTAGTTCGCTATTAGCAGTTACATTTAGGGAGAATCAAAAGTTATATATGGATTTTCCATTACTCAGGGATCACTACTCCTAGCTCGTGTTGTTCAAGGGTCAACTGTAATTCATTTCTGTAATATGCCAATGGGGCAAAAACAAGATCTTAGTATCTTTCCAAAAGATTTACGTCTCTTTATTCTCACAGGCCAATAATTCCTCTCAACTAGGTTACTCCAGAAGAGTCCTAACTGTCCTTCCTACATCTGCTTTTTAATGTACACATTGCTTATGAATCCAGGCTAATGTCCCTGTTAGTGCCCTCAAGTGCAAAATGAGGATAATATGTTTGCCATTGGATAATGGTGACAATTAAATGAAATGGTTTATATAAAGAACCTAAACACTATGTATGTGTTGAACACATGGTGGATGCTCAATAAGAATTTAAAAGAAAATTATGATGTCCATGCTCTTGGAGTGATGCATTTCACTCCCCCATACACTGGCGTTTATGTTCCTATAACAATATATTTATGTATGCCTGTGTCAGAAATCCTGGGAATTTGCCAGACTGCAAGCACAATACGTTTCTAGCTCATGAGAGCCTGAAAATGACTCGCTCCACCTCTTTTCAACCTCTTCCATCTGCTGGGAAGTAATATATCTTGAACTAATGCCAACCCTTATCTTGAGTAGGAGTATTTTTTTTCTAAATTGTTTGGTTTCTGGGCATCCATAGTAACTAAATAAGTAGGAAAATAACTTCCCTTCCAGTCACTTCCAGAGACAATGGAAATATACTGATAGTACTGAGTCTTAGATAACAATTTGTTCATCAGAAGTTAAAAACTACTGTTTATTGAGGTTTATCTTTTTGCATTTACCTCTCAAGTCAACCCTAAAAATAGCCATTATTTACACATTTAACAGATGAGGAAGTTGAGGTTGAGAGGTAGTTAGTTAACAGATGAGGAGGTCGAGGTAGGGGTTTGGTTCTGTAAACTGCATACATGTTTGGGAATTCATTTCAGGTTGCTTGGACTTGTCCTCAGACTGTTCCTCAGCACCAATGCATTAGAAAAGGTAATTAAAAGTTGAAAGGAAGTTAAAGGTTTTTTTTTCTGGGCGAAATAGGGTTCTTTGCTTTCTTTAAGAATTCAAAATAGTTGGCTGACTTAAGAGCTCTTCCACCTCATGCTACATTTTCTTCTGTTTCACTTTTAAGCACAAGGTATTGTTTTTGCCAAAATTTTCTCTCCTTGAGGTCGATGTAGTTTTGTGTTATCCCAAATATAGATTCTGTCTGTTTACTCAAATTCACATTCTGGCCTGGCCATAAATCTATCCCTTTTTCTCATTGGGAGACCATAGTCCTTGAAATCAGTTACAATAAAAACGCTTTATTGCTAAGGTAAGCTACATGCTACTCAGGAATAATTGATATTGTAGTTGGCATAAACTCTTAAAAAATACCTAAATAAACAAAGTGTGTAAACATTCTGAAAAGAAATTGCTGCTTCCTTACTTTCTCCTCCAATCATGAGAGTCATTTCTCCCACCTTTACTTACTTTGGTAGCTTGTCAAAGTCATCAATCATTGCTATTGCACTCTCTTTGTTATGTTGTGATATGTTTGAATAATCATAGTCCTGTGCTCAACTTTCTAATTAGATGAAGTAATGAAAATAACTTTTACTTTAGTCCAATTTTTTCTGCATAAAAATAACTCTTTGAATCTTCTGATGTAATAAGTTATAGAAAACGTAAGGTAGGACTAAGTCTAAAATTGGAGTCTGACTAGGGCCAGATTCTACCTATCTGCCACAGTAAGAAAAGGTGGGAGAAATTACTCTCATGATTGGAAGGGAAAGTAAGGAAGCAGAAATTTGTTCAGAGTGTTTATACACTCTGCTTATTTAGGAATTTTAAGCATTCATATTAACTACACCATTGATTATTCCTTTGTAGCATGTGGTTTACCCCAGCATGTTTCTGTATCATATCAGAACAATCTTTTACATTGTATTCTTTGATCACAAGGCCAGATGTTATATCATAATTAATCTAATGGGTTCTGCAAATTTAGAGATTTATAATTGATGACCAGTAGGACACTATTATCATCTTACACACTAATGCATTTCCAAGAATCTCTCTGGGTCTCAAATAGTATATTTATAATCAAGGATTAGGGATCAAATTCTAAAGCTCTTTGCAGGCCTGCTGTTTACAGTTCTACTTCCTGAATTTCCATATCCAGATATATAACACAAAAGTTCGCACTGGAATTTGGAATTTGGGTCCTGAGCTTTCTAAAATCTCACATTTTCTAAAATTACATCAAGAGAGAAGACTCTCTTTACTAAGCTTACTGAAAGCATTACATGGTAGTGGGGTTAAGATCTGAATTCATACTGTAAAGCACTTTAAATCCAACAATAACAATAGCGATAAATCATTGGCCTGTAATTCACAATTTAAATTTAGGGTGGCAAACTGAAATTCCTACAGGCTGGTCAGGCAACCCAAATGACTGAAGCTAGGTGGGGCTAATGAAAAGAACACAAGTCATGTGTGAAAGTTCATACACTGGAATGTTTGATGAAATTCAGCATACAAAAGATAGCTTTTTTTTTTCACCCAGCTCCAAAGTTGTAAAATCTGAAGGAGTAACAAACCCCTCAGTTGGAAGGTAGTTGGAAGGCCAACTATAAAAGCCCCTAGAAGAAGAAGAATGACCCCAAAGAGTCAAGTTTTCTTTATTTCTTACAACCCCTCTCCATGTGCCAGGGACACTAGGGCTGCACAGCCAGGCTTCGTTAGGAATGTGCAAAAGAACTGGAACATTTCCTTGCTGAAGTACAAAGGCCCTTTGCCTCTTTTGTTGGCTCAGAAGCTTCAATCAGCCTCAGAGTTTCAAAGGTCCAACCCACAGAGTTCCAGCTGGGCTGGGATTGAGTAGTGCTCTGGGTACCGAGTAGAGAAGCAAGTGTCTCTGCCCACTCAGTAACCCTGGACTGATGACATCTCCCTGTGAAGGATGAAACACAATGTTTTATAATTTGAGCCATCAGAAGAACCACAGAGAACAGGATGATGAAATACCACTTTATTCTTCACTTTCAAACAACTATTTATTACTTGGCAACCTTTGAAAAAACATTAACAACTGTTCTTAAGGACTTACCAAAATCCACTCTAGCATCACACATTCAGAGCAGGCAGCTTCCTGTGAAAGTTAAAAAAAAAATGCCCTGCCATCCTAGCTGGTAGTTAGAGAGTCAGTGATAGACAGATATATAAAAGCTGAGTTAAGTGAAAGGAAAAAAAAAGAAATGAACCGTTAGAAAGGTACATGGCAGTTCAAAAGAATAGTCATAGAAGAAGGACTGGGGGAGCAAAATCCATTGTTACCCTCAGCTCTTAGCCAAGTCAGGGGGAAGGCAGAAGATGATCAGCATACAGATAACCCTTTTATTATCATGTTCATTATACACCATTATGGTTAAGAAACCAGATAAACTTTATTTCTCTTATGAGGCTATGAGGAGAGCAATTATTTATAAAGGACAATTACAAAGAGGTGCCTAGTGCCAAATATAATTCACTAACGTTCCCTGGCATATTCCCATTCCCCCTCACATAAATTAAATGACAAAATCATTCTGTGAATTTTGTTAATTCCACAAATACCTATGATCTCCTGTGGGCAAGCCACTATGCAAGGCACTGGTGATATAAAGATAAACGAAATGTTAACCTTGTACTCAAATAGTCTAATGGATGAGATGGAATATTGCAAAAATGGCAGTATGCAAAAGTGGGAGAACCTTAGCCTTCAGACCCAGAAGAACTGGATTTTAATCCTTGCCCTGCTACCTGCTTGCTAGCCTAGCCATCCGAGCCAGTTTTATTGCTTGTAAAATGGAGATAACTCTCTGTATAGTGAAGGGCACTTTTATAAACTAGAAATACCATTTCTAAAGTTAATTGTGTTTAATAAATGGGCATTGGCTGTGTTAGATAACTTGTGTTTGTATCTCTGGATCCACACTCTACTTCTTTCAACCCTATTCTATGAGATAGGAAGATCTTTATAAATTACATAAACAAATTACATGTTCCTTTACATGTTCTTTGGCTTCTGGCTGGATTTAACCAGTTGAAGTCATTGGCAGTAAATTGGAGAGCATGAGGAGTATGGGGTTGGGGTATGTATTTCCAGGGCTACCTTCATGTGGAAGTGCTGTGGCTATTTCTACCAAAGGCCACTGTCTTCACAAGGTGAAGCACCTTCATCAGGTACTCTCCCTCTGAGTTGTGGTATCTCCCCCTTCCCTATCCTTTATCAGGCTTACGGTGGTAACATTTTCTGATGCTGCTGGCATCCTTGTTGCTTCCTCCAAACTCCGCCTACACCTTTGTCTTATTAAACTCTGCTCCAACTGCCCACCTGAAGTATGGCATCTGTTTCTTAGGAGATATGGATAAATATGTATGGTTATTAGTGTGGATAGCAAGATGCTATGAGCTCAGAGGAAGAATAAAAAGAACTATCCTGGAGGATGTTAGGGAGCCTTCTTGGGTGATGCAATATCTGAGGGACTTCCTGAAATTGATGAGAGTTAGCAATGTGGGAAGAAAAAGCAGGAAGAGAAGATTTTAGGCAGAGAGTACCATATGTAAATGCTCACAAGCAAGAAGGTAAATACATTGTGGGGATCTTCAAACCTCTCAGCTTAGCTGGAGCATAGGACGAGAGAGATGGAGAATGGCAGAGGAAGTTATGAAGTTGTGAACTTGGACCAGTTCACAAAAGACCATGTAGGATTATTTCTATAGGCAATGAAATACTATCAAAGGATTTTAACTCAGGTTATACTATGATCACATTGCATTTTAGAAAGTAATATAAAGGAAGGATCAGAAGGGACACAAGACTAGAGACAGAGGTGCCAAGTGAGCAATCCAGGTAGCCAAAAAATGGCAGTCAGAAGAAATGGAGAAGATAGCATGAATTTAGCAGATAATAAGATAAGCTATATGTGATTTAGTGAACAATTCATGTAAGGATGAAGGAGAAAAAGAAATCAAATGGAGACCCCACTGTCAAATTTAGTATCTTTTTATAATCCTGAATTTCCCTTGTATAAACTGACTTGTTCACCCTCAAGGGAACTTTGGAAAACAGGAGGGTTTTGACTTTAGCAACTGGGTGATTTTTGGTACAACTGCTCTTCAGAAAAAGGCAAATTAAATGTCAAGCCAGTGGTGTGCTGGAGGTGCCTCAGACAAGCTTGTGAATCAAGTCAAATGCACAGATCTCTTCCTAACTCTGAGTTCAGTGACATCACATTGGTAGCTTGAAATTGATCGTGGAGGGAGTATTTATACCATAGAAATCACCAAATACTACTAATAAGCTTTTATCACCCATATCCTCAAAGTGTTGGCTGTTAAACATTTAGCAGCTACCACCAGTTAAGGCCTTTTTTAAAAAGGGATGGATACCTATGGTAGTAATGGCAGGTGACTTCAGTAAAAAAAAAAAAAAAAAAAAAAAATGCCTGTACTAAAAGCTGATAGTCAAAGCTGATAGGGCAAATTTTAGGACTTGAATGAAAAGCAGGTTAGGAGGTTCAGTGGGACATCTGTAAAGAACCAGCTAAAGAACAGAGAGAAAAGAACCTGATCTGAGAAAGCAGGTAACTGAGGTTGCTAATCAGTCATGAGAAATCAGGATAGTCTGTTGCCCAGGAATCAGAAAGCATCTCAAGAATAGGAGATAATTCAAACATTAAAGATGACAACAAAGTTATATCAAGGCAATGCAAGGAAGAGAGCCCTTAAATTGGTAATGTATCTTATTGCCAGTTTTTATAAAGGAAGGCTTCCATTTTCTTGCTGCAGAAGTGCATTGGAATATGTCATCACCTCCACCATTCATGCACAAGGCAGGTCAGAGTTTAGAGTTGTCCAGGGGTGCAGAGCAGATATGAGATGTGGTTGTATACATAGACAACTGCTGGCCAGGTCTTGTACCTGTAGGCCTATACTCTGTAGTTTAGAAAGTCTCTAAAGTTTAGAAATTTTAGAAAGGCCATTCATCCAGGAGGTGGAAGTCCAAGATGGGTCAAAGGGAAATTCCTCCTTGCCCTATAGTTTGATGAGCAGGGCTGGCTAAATGATTTGTGGGTCCAGTGCAAAATGAAACAGCAAAACTTCTTGTTCAAAAAATACTAAGAATTTCAAGGTATCAACAGATAAAGATTTGACAAAGCACATGATTGTGAAGTTGGCTCTGATGATGGGTCATTTTAGTAATGGTGAAACTTGGCCTAAGTATTACCTTCCTCTATTTAGTCCAAAATCTTCCTTGTATTATTCACCCATAAATAAACTTTGAAAGGCAGGAAGATACTGGTTTTTTGGCTGATGACAATAGACCTGTTAAATACAGACTCCCTGGAACCAGGAAACTTAAGACGCAGAGAAACATGATTTCAATGATGCCTCACCAATGAAACATCATAGCAAGTGGCAAACACTGTGAAAATAAGCATCATTGTTACCAAGCATGATTAGTTGAATGGGCTCACTGATGTAACAAACAATGCAAAATTTCAGTGGGTACAGAAACAATAGAAGTTTCTGGCTCACATCATAGTCCAGTGAAGACCAGTGAAGCTTTTATTCGAAGACCGAAGTCCTTTCAGTCTTGTTGATCCACCTTCCTTTAGAGCAGTGATTCTCAGCCTTTTCATCTCATGGCACACGTAATCTAATTACTAAAGTTCTGCCACACACCAAGAAATATGTTTTTACCAATTTGACAAAAAAATCAGTATAATTTTGATTCACTCATAACAGATAACTATTACTGTGTTAGCTGTTGTCATTTTTTTTATTTGACAACCTAAGAGAAAAGAGGGCAGTGCCTGTAACTAAATAGTCAGGTATTATAAGTTTTAAAAATCCTTATGGCCCACTGGTTGAAAATCTCTGGTTTGGATCCTTATAGTTGACTCCATTTAGTTGGTAAACAGAGAAAGAGACTAAGAATTCTGTGTGGGAGGTCTTTATGGGCCAAGACTGAAAGTGGTCACAATCACTTTTACTCACATTCCTTTGGCCATAACTCACCTATGGGACCATGTCTGTCCATGAAGGAGACTGGAAGGTATGGCTCTGTGCCCATGAGAAAAGAACATGAACATTGATGAACACCAGCAGTCTTAACTACATGAAGACTGTTGGTGGAAGCTCATGATCAAGAGCAGCTCCAAATTCTGTTTTAGTGAAGATTTCCTCTTCCCCTTCTTCTCTCTCTCCTTTCCATCATTACATAGATACTTGCCAGGAGCCTATACTGTGCGGGCCTATGCTAAGTACACAGGAGTGTAATGCTGATAATACATAAAACCTGCACTTAGAAAGAACTGTTCACAAATAGAAGTGCAATAAAAAGAGGACAGTATATGCCTTTTAAAACAATGCTGGACCCGCAGTACCCATATCAAATTAGAGAAATGTGGGTTTTATTAAGGATATACTGAGTTTTCCCTAAAGAGAATTTTTCTCTCAAGAGAAGGTTCAGTGGGATCCCACCAAAGCCAAACCTCCATGGAATGTAGGTGTCAGAAGTGAGCTCTGAAGTCCTTCTGTCTCTGACATTCTAAGATTTTATGTTCATGAAAAGCAGGGCCAGGAAACCAGATAAGAAGCCTGGGCAAGAACCAAGAAATAGCATGTGAATGAGAATTAGCAATAGCAATTGAAATTTAGGGGTAAGAGCTGGGAGAATGGAGAGCCTACTGAGTGATTTGGGAGCTATTTTCTGACTTAAGAATATTGTTTATGATGGCCAAACAGTTCAGTGGAACAGTGCTGGGAACATAGAGCCAGGACTCTTGAATATTCAGAAGTTCTCAAATTTTAGAGTGCATAAGAATCATACCAGGAACTTGTTTAAAATGCAGATTCCCTGCCCAGAATTTCTGAATCCATATATTAAGGGCAGGAACCAGGAATATATGTTTTTGACAAGAATTTCTAGGTGATTGTGTCTGAGAAATCTTGTGGTTGAGGTGACATGTCTCAAACAGCTACTGACTACAGTAAGGAAGCTCAGCGGAGTCAGGCATCCCAGGCCTTCTCTCTCCTGTAAGGAGTCATGTGGCAGACCAGAGGTGACCCATGTCCTGTTTCAAGTTTGCAAAGCACATTAGTGCTATGGTTTTCCATTCCTATAGCTTTCCTTGGCTGCCACCATTTGCAGAGTGGTCATGAGAAGAAGGGAACTGCAGTAAGAGGGAACTGCAATGAGACTTTCCAGCTGGATCTTGGTGTTGGCGCACATGTGGATTAAAAATTAGAGGAGACAGATTGATCCACGAGACAGCTGTTTCCAAACATCTCACTGTTTAATGCTGGGGACAACACATCTGGATTTAAGGCTTTTTATTTTCCATTTGGGCTGGAAAGTTTAGTTTCACAAAGGTACTGTTTTTCTCACTCTAGACAGTTTGTCAGAGCACTTTCCCAGTCAGGTTGACTGGTACTCAGAGCTGCCCCTGGGGTTAGAATATTAGATCGATTTCCACAGACCATAAACTTGGGCTGCCTGGAGCTACCAATAATGATAAGGAGGCTCTGATTGTGACAACCAAAACGTGGGATACGACTGCTTTTCCTCCTTCTACACTTCTCAGATGACACTGGGAAAATTTTTTTGGCCTTTGAAGATCTGCCTTAGACCTTTATTGAAGCCCAATTTCACCTGGAAACAGATGCTAATTGTGGGGGACAGGACATCCTAAGGAACCATCAGATCCACAACATACTCAAGAACAACATCTAGGACCTTAGATCCCACCCACCAGTTCCCATTACACTGCACCTTCTTATTTCTGAAATTCTTTTTTGACTTCATAAAATGAACAGCTGCTAAGATAGAACTCTCAGTGAATTATTCTGTATACCCAAGGAAATGATGCCTTATAAACTATGGATTCTGAAAAAAATAACTGAAATGCCATTTTGTGCTGCACCTGTATCTCTGAAAGAATGTTAAGTGAAGGTTTAGCTTTCATCAGAGGTTGCCAACTTTCCTTTTGACTGTGGCAGACTCCACATGTGAGGCCTCTGATGACTAACAGGGAAGGATCATCCCATTAAGTTGTGGGATCTCTGGGTTTTGAAAGAACATCCGGCTATAGTCCAATTGCAAGAAAAAGGAAAATAGCTAAATAGAGTACCTCAAATAAGGACAAACTTTGGCATGTTATTTTATTCCTTTACTGAGAAATTCATTGCATTCTGCTCACAACTCATATCGATTTATGAGGTATTTCTGCCAAGTGGGATGGTCATTTCTGCCCACACCCAGGACCACTCCTGAGGCAAGACAGTCCTCAAGTTTTTATATTGCCCTGTTCATTGTGGTGTAGACAAGGGGACAAGGGGGAATATGTGGGGAGCTGCTACATATAAGTCTCTCTCACCCTCATCCACATCTCAGGAAGTAATATTACATGCATTATTATTATTATTATTATTATTATTATTATTCAGAAAGCAGCAGAGCCGGGAGCAGCTCCATATCCCATACCTACAATGGCATCCAGTGTTCAGCTGTGGTTGAAGTAACATTTTTACAAGTGTTTTGGTTTCTGTAATGAGAGATAGAGCCCTACCTTCCTCTGAACAGCTGTGCAGCAAAAGCTGATAAGTAGCACAGGCATACCTCATTTTATTGTGCCTTGCTTTATTTCCTTTCACAGACTTTGCATTGTTTACAAATTGAAGGCAAGATCCTCCACCAGCAAAATGACTCACTTTATCATGGTGATCTGAAACCTGCAACACCTCCAAAGTATGCCTGTATGCACTAAGTAACTAGGAATGAAAAGCAAAGGGAGAATAGGCAAAAGAATGGGGAATGAGACACATAAATGCATACTTATGCCTAATTCACAATTCTGTGTAGGTAGAGCTGTGAGTTTCTTAGTTCATTCATCTCTTCATTCAATAGATATTTATTAAGTGTGTACTATGAACCAAGTACTATGCCAGACATTGAAAATGTAATGCTAAGCAGAAGTCCTTTATGAAGTAGTGTGAGTGTCATAATCCAGTGTGTCAGTTGCTACTATTGATGCTAAGGGAGTCCATAGCATGGGCAGCTAATGGAAATTTGAGAGATCAGACCAGGAATGCATTTCAGGAGGAAAAAACTGGCTAAGTCACTTTTGGGGCCTCCGTGTCTTCATTTTTAAATTGGGAATAACAATCCTATTTCATAAATTTGAAGTAGAGGTTAAGTGAGATGATATATATAAAGTTCTTGGCATAGTTGCTGGGCATAGTAAGCTACACAAAGATATGATTGATATTATTGTTTGTTATTATTACTCAAACTATTATTACTAGTATACAATTACTACTCTATTGTTGTTTTACAACTATTTGGAACTTAAAGGATGGGTAAGTGAGAGCCAAGGGAAGGATAGAGGTCATGATAAATAAAGGAACAGCATGTACGCGGGGCTACAGGCAACAGACATCATTGCTTGGGGTAACTGGACATTTACTATATATATAAAATATACATTGTATTGATTATATATAGTATTCATATGCATGTATAGTATATAATTATATGTACAGGTATATGTGTGTATCTATATATGCTATACATAGATACATATATGGTATACATATAGTATTTATATAAAAGGTAAGTGACAAGAGATGCGATGGAGACACAGACCACATTCTGATCATGAACAGTTTTATAAGCCAAGTGTAAAGAGTTTGGAGTTTTACCCAAGAAACACTGAAGGATGTGAAATGGTGTGGTCATGTGATCATACACAAACATATATCCATCAACCACCACCTGGAACATGCACCATGCTCATATCCATAATTTACAGATAATCATGTCATAATACAGCCAGGACCCACAGATGATATAATTCAAGCCTTTTATTTTAATGTTGAGGAAATTGAGTCCAATTTCTACATATCTTTTGACCAACTAAATACTTTTCCCCATCACACAACAAGGTTTCCTTAACACTCTTTTCTACTGTAAGTATTCTGCAGCTGGCTGAGTGAGAAAACTCTCATGCTGAGAGTACCCCAACTATATTTTTCCTCTAAAAGTCTGTAGGAACCTATAGAAAATTCTGGCACTAATAAATTTCCTTTAAAAGCCAGACTCAAGTTTCCCAAAATGTATTACAGTGAATCCCGAGGAATCCAATGGTTTAAGCTTTAAAGGGCTTCGAACTGTCTCCATGAGGGTGTGGATCTGGGACAGAATGTCACTGCATGACAACCCTCCAACCCCCACCAATGTTATTACATAGATAAAATTAAGTACAAAATGAATATAAAGGCCAGAGGGAAAATCATCCCAAAGGGGGACCCTGCACATTTCAAAGGAAAAATCCTATTTGGGGGATAGATTTGCCTTTGTGTCAATCCTGGGTGGTTTTAGAGCTTTGTTCTAATTGTTTTTGCTAGCCCATGAAGACAAATTCCTTGCTACCCTTAAATGCCTCCCTTAATCACTGACTGTCAGACTGTAAATTTGATGTATCCTATTCCCACCAACTGGCCAACTGGCCCTCCCCACCTCACTCCCAAACACACAACTATTCAGGGGCTATCATCCTGACTTTCCATATGCTAAGCTCAACTTTGAATGTTTAGATACTCCTTGGCTTACATCCTTATGAACCCATCATAAGTTGAAAATATTATAAGTTGAAAATTCATTTAATATACCTAATGAACATCATAGCATAACATAGCCTGCCTTAACTACACTCAGAATACTTATATGAGCCTATAGTTGAGCAAAATTATCTAGTGCTATGTAGAGTATCAGCTCTTTATTCCCATATCTGGTCCTGGGAGCTGAGGCTCTCTGCAGCTGCCCAGGATCATGATAGGGTATCTTAATGCATATTGCTAGATCCAAATTCAAAGTTTGAAGTGTGTTTTCTACTAAATGCATATCACTTTCGCGCCATCATGAAGCTGGAAAATAGTTAAATGGAACCATTGTGAGACAGGGACTCTCTGTATCATCAAAGCATACTGTACTAGACATCTCCCTACAGAAATACTTTCACAGAACTCCAATTTCATGTTATATATATTTTTATTTCTGGAATTTTACATTTCTACTATTTTTAAAAATTGTGAGCTCATGTGAGAAATGGCCGTCAAAACTCATCATCTGAAGAATTTCTATTGAAGATATTTCCCATAATTTGGTTTCATGACATTTATTCTTATAATTAATTTCTCCAAAAATTGATGTCAGAAAGAAAACTCATCTCTTCTAAAGATCAGGTAGTTTTGCTTTTATTAAAAGAAGACGTATATCTACCTTTGTTTATTTCCTCCCTTTTTTTCATCCTCAGTTTGCTTGTCAGGAGCTTGGAGTTAACTCAGTACTTAATTACTGTCAACAGCTCATCTTTGCTTTAATTCTCTAATTTTTATCTTGTTCCTACCAACTTCCCAAATGACCCTTGGGAAGAAACAGTCATTTGTGGGGAAATCATCTGGTTGAGACTGGGAGTCAGACAGGATCCCAAAAGTGGCAGTTGTTTTTAGGAAGCTTTGATTCTCTTGGTGAACTCCTTAGAGTCTTGGAATCTTCCTCTATGTGATCTTTGATGTCCTTTTCTTATTTATTTTAAACTCTATGTCAGATTATGTATTTATTTTTATTATGAGAAACTTGAAATTACTTTTGGAAGAAGCAAGTTTATAAATTATAAATAAATGGTCATGAATTATAAATATTTGGCATTAAGATTTCAGCAATCATACCTGAGACATGTATTCAACCCAACATCAAAACAAAGTGGCCATGAAGGACCACCAAGAAACACTAAGCTGCTACAGCTCTTACCCCGTGAACAAATCACTTGCATCTTGGGTGGCACTTAGAAACAGTAACCCAGAATGACAGCGGAGAGAGAGCCATGAATTTGCACATCATAACTTCTTTCCCTCTGCAAAGGGAAGCAAAACACTGTGGATTTAGCTTCTCCTCAAATTAAATGAATACAGACAGTTGCAGTTTTTAGAACTGCATCTGAGATGAGCCGAAGTGAAATGTGAGCAATAGCTGGGATGTTCTTCTGCCTGGGCAGTTTTCCTCAGGATGATTTTGTTTGGTAAGCAATTGTTCCTTATTTGAAATTCTGTTGCTAGACTACATGGCTGTGTGAAATGAAAATGACAGTGAAGATAAGGTACTCTAACTTCCCCACATTTAGGTGACCTCCTATCATGTCCCTTGGTTCTGCCCCAGTGCCCTGTCACTGACCCCTGGGAGGGTGAGCCTTAAGAGTGGGCTCATGGGCACCCAAGTGTGTGTCATTATGTACAGATTTAGGAGGAGAAGGAGATGAAAGCAGATAGAGATGCTGACAATGGGGAAATGAGAACACTGTAGTTTGAGAGGGAAAAGGAAGAATGTTCCAGATGAGGGAGTCTGAGGAAAGAATGATCAGAAATGAAAGCATCTGGGAGGCATGTGAGGATGGGTGTAGAGCACTGAGCTTACAAAATTTGGTTATCTAACAGTAGAAAATGGAGAATATGTGAAAAATATAATTTAAAGTACTGAAAAGTAAGATTGCCTGTATAGGTTGGGACTAGATTATCAAAGGCAATAAAATTCAGCAATGTTTCAGGTATGATTGCTGAATTCATACTGTGTACCCCTACAGAAAGATATAGAGAGGTATAGAAGATCCTTTTATGGGGGTATACAGTATGAATTAAAGGCTATAAAGATTATACCAAGAAAAGAAACCAAAAGGCTATTGTGAAAGTCCAGCAAGAGATGAGGTGAAGAGATAGATGATGGGGTCTTGGATGTGGGTGCTGGCAATACAAGTGGTGGAAAGAACCAGCATTTATTGAGCACTTATCATGTGTCTGACCTTTTACATGCATTATTTACTTCCTGCTCATGACAATTTTGAAAGGTACCACAAGTCTATAGATAAGGCATAAGAGGTAACACTTTCAAGAATTCATTCAGCTACTATTAATAGTCAAGATTTCAATTCAGTACTCTCCAATTCCAAAAACTACAATCTTCCCTATTTCAACTTTAGCTCTCCTGAGAGACTAAAAAGAAAATAGGAGATTTGCTTTCAAAACTGATTTCTTTCTTGAGCCCTGGCTGGTGTAGCTCAGTGGATTGAGCGCGGGCTGCGAATCAAAGCATCGCAGGTTCGATTCCCAGTCAGGGCACATGCCTAGGTTGTAGGCCATGTCCCCCAGCAACCGCACATTGATGTTTCTCTCTCTCTCTCCCTCTCCCTTCCCTCTC
This sequence comes from Tonatia bakeri, assembly GCA_004024845.1. NCBI lineage: Eukaryota > Metazoa > Chordata > Mammalia > Chiroptera > Phyllostomidae > Tonatia > Tonatia bakeri. Next base: position 128,714 of record PVIA01004693.1, read on the forward strand.
TAAAAATAAATAAATAAAATATTTAAAAAAAAACTGATTTCTTTCCAAAAATAAAAAGATGGTTTCTGGAGACTTTAGGCTTTCTACCTTTAATATAAGAAATAAAAATTGTGTCAGAGACGGAGACAAAATAGTCATGAAAAATTAAAGGAAAAAGGAAATAATACTAATCCTAATTTCTGTTGATACTTACTTTTTTCTAGAAGCTGTTCTAAGCATTTTCCTATGTTACAACATTTAATACTCTGAAAAGCTTATAAGGTAAATGCATATATTATGCTCATTGGGTTAGGAGGCTGAGGCTTATTTGGAGATGTGAAGGAACTTGCCTGATGTCTTAGCCTGGAATCCCCCAAAAGCATAACCTGAGACAAGGGGTTGTCTGCCAAGCAGTTCATCTGAAGAGATGACCAACAAGAACAAGAGTGGGGGAACTCAGGAGAGTGAGAAAGGGATGCAGGGAAGCCAGGACAAGCTGTGTAACTGACATGGCCACTGAATGTCCAGCTGAGCCTCAGTTCACCTGGACTCCCTGAGGAGCTGAGCAGAAGAAGCCACAAAATTGTCCAGAAAAGACAGAAGAAGGGACTATTTAGTCATTGGTTCTCATCCTCCCACTGGTGAAAGGTTGCTCCATAAGTGGTCAACTCCCCTGCACTTTGAGGTTTACACCCTCATTAGAATGTTAAACAAGTTCCTACAGGTGTCCCATGTGGCAACGACAGAGCAGAGCAAGAGATGAGTGCAGCCAAGGCAAACTGTAGTCAAAACAATTATATCACAGCAATTTCAGGAGTTACAGTACAGGCTGAAAGGATGTGAGAGGGGCCACAGGAGGGGTCAGGAAGCACACGGAGTGCAGAATCAGGACAAATATTTGAAACCAGGTAGTCTGACTCCACAGCCCAGTCTCGTACAGCAATGGTTCTCAAACACTAGTATGCATCAGACTCACATGGAAGGCTTGTTGACGCACAGCTTACAAAGCCCCACTTCTAGAATTTTTGATTCTTTAGATCAGAGATGGGGCCAAAGAATTTTGGTTTTTCTTAGTTCCCAAGTAGTGCTGCCAATGCTGTTTCAGGGACCACACTTTCAGAACTGCTGTCTTACACATACAATGTGCGATCTTGCCAACGATTTCCAAGACAAGCAGAGAAAAAATGCATCACTATGTGTGAACCTGTGCCCAATTCACTGACTTTCAGGTTGTTGGGAAACAGTTTGGATCCCTTTCAAAAGGAAAAACTTCTCTTCTATATGAAAAACAAATTCAGATCATAAACACTTGTGCAAGAAATGATATGCCTGGTTCAAAAGGCTCTGAATGGTCAAAAAAAAAAATAGTGTGATAGAGTGTCACACTTCTGGCGAGAGTCCTAAAGAAATAATTTTGAAATTTGAAAAGTCACGAAAATCTGAGAGATGTGGAGTATGATGAAGTTTAACATCAAAATGAGAGCACAGACATAGCAGCTGCTATAGCTAAATCTTTATATCTGGGTACTCCATAAACAAGCTATTGAGTTTTACTACATTTAATGATCACATGTTTAAAAAATTCTGCAAAATAAGTAAGATAGAGTTCTTACTTTCAAGTCTACAGTCTTGTGCGGATGAGAAACAAGAAGCAATTAAATTAAAAACTACTTGGTAGCCTATAGAGAAAGGAACAAAAGTTTATGAGAGTATAAAAAAGAAAGTAACAAATTTTGCCTCAGAGTTACATAAAGGTGTTAATAAGAATGTAGTAATTCTTATTGTTACTAAGAATGTAGTAGCTGGGCATGAAGGAGGAATGGGGTTTGATGTGCAAAGGAGGGAGGAAAGGCTGTTCTGGATAGAGGAACACCATGCACTAAGGACCTTGAATGTGTTGGGAACAAGTTGAGCTCAGCTTGATTGGAGAGTATCAAGATATATTATATGTTGGAGCCAAAGTGTGAAGTCTTCATGTGCCAACTAAAAGATCTGAACTTCATCTAGTAAGCAGCAGACAGTTAGAAGTGTTAAAACAAAATTTGGCACAAACAGTTTTGTTCTTTAAGATTTAATTTTCTAGATAGATTTCTAGATGAAGTATGGAAAATCAAGTTGATTGAAAAAATGAAGTATGGAAGATGAAATGTGGAAATGAAGGTTCTGAAACAAAGCAGTGGCGACAGGGATACTTTGCCCCTATTGCAGAGGTCAGATGTGAAGGTCATGGAAAGGTCAGAATCCAGAGTCCAAACAGGTCCAGGCAGTGGGAAAGAGGGAAGAGACGAGTTCCAGAGTTCGTTATTGCCTTGAAGGTCCTTCACAGATGTGTGCATTCTTTATCTGGCTCTAAGGGAGACGCTCCATAGTTTTACCATAATGCCTAAGCTTTTTTGTTTGTTTTGTTTTTTTATTCATTACCTAGATGTGGATAACTCAAAGACATTGCAGCAGGTCTTCATACAGTGTTCCTTAAAATATGAACTAGAAGAAATGCTTTGAAAAATAAGTTCATAAGCCCTTCTTAAATGTGCACTGAGATCCTCTATTAGGGGTGCGCAACCTTTTGGCATCTTCAGGGCACACTAGAAGGGGAAGAGTTGTTTTGGGCCACACATTACATACATTGGGACACATAATCACAAAAAAATCTTATAATGTTTAAAGTGAATATACAATTTTGTGTTGGGCCACATTCATAACCATCTTGAGCTGCATGCAGCCCTTGGGTCACAGGTTGGACACCCTGCATCTCTTTCTCACAGAGGAGTTCTTGGGAGTGGTTTTCCATTGAGCACAGTCTGGGAAATGCTGCTTTAGGAGGTCCAGGAGCCCTTCCTCTTCACAGGGAGAAAGCTATTAGCAGATAGTAAAAGAGAAGCAGACCCTTTTCTCAAAAGAGGCATTGTGGTATAGAGCACAGGCAATGGGCTGAAGAGATGAGCAAACCTGGAGCAGTGTCCTAATTCTGTATGTCTGTAATTTGGGGCAAGTTAGGTAAATTCTGGGTCTTTTTTTTTTTTTTTAATTTAAATGAATGTTCAAGTACAGTTTTCACCCCCTTACTCCCATTCAAGTCCTCCCATCCCCCCACCTCCCACTCAATCAAGCCCTCCCACCCCCCTTCCCTACCTCCCTCCCATTACCACCCTCCCCCTATCTTTTATCCATGTGTCCTTTAACTTTAATCCTATAAACCCCTCCTCCTCT